>VIAB01000098.1:365420-380113 GCA_009801035.1 Oophaga pumilio
GATCTCGCTAGCGATCTCGCTTAGTGTGACAGTACCTTAAGACTATGGATTCTTTACTGTAAGAGCAGTGAGACATCGGATTATTTACTGTAAGAGCAGTGAGACTATGGATTCTTTACTGTAAGAGCAGTGAGATTATGGATTCTTTACTGTAAGAGGAATGAGACTATGGATTCTTTACTGTAAGAGCAGTAAGACTATGGATTCTTTACTGTAAGAGCAGTGAGACTATGGAACTCTCTGCCACATGATGTTGTAATGAGTGGTTCACTAAACAAATACACAGAGTCCTGGACGACTTGCTTGATAAATATAATATTACAGGTTTTCGGCACTAGATTCTGTGATGAGGCATTCATCCAGGGAACTAGTCTCATTGCTGTATATGAAGTCGGAAGGAATTTTTCCCCTAATATGGGGCAATTAGCATCTGCGTCATGGGGGTTTTGTCTTCCTTTGGGCTATAGGTTGAATTTGATGGACTTATATCTATCTTCAACCTTAAAAACTATATAGGTCCAATTCATCATTTGTGATTTATTGAAGTCACTTTTATTTATTTTTTGTCTTGTGATATTCGTACATGTGTTTTGTGCTAAATCCTTCAAAATGGTTAACATGATTCATGAATTTGGTGCTAAACCAAAAGTTCTCTTAATTTTTGTCTATAACCCCTTCACCCTCGAGCAATTTTTCATTTTTGTTTTTTCCTCCGCTTCTTCCAAGAACCATAACTTTTTTATTTTTCTATTAATATGGCTGGGTTAGGGCTTGCTTTTTGAGGGCTGAGTTGTACTTTTCATTTTACTGTATAGTGTACTGGGAAACAGTAAAAAAAATCCAAGTGCAGTGAAATTGCAAAAAAAAGAGCAATTCCACAATTGTTTTTTTGGGTTTTTCATTTAGTATGTTCAGTATATGGCAAAACTGGCCTGGTAATACGAGATTCATATGATTCTCCAGGTCAGTATGAGTACACAAATACCAAACATGTATAGGTTAACTTATCTTTTATTTTTGTGGTGAAAACAAATTCAGAAATTTGTATATAAAAAGTTTTTTTACGTTTGTCGTCATTTTCCAAGACCCGTAACATTTTCATTTTTCTTGATCTTGGGTTGGGAGAGGGCTTATTTTTTGCGCCCTGAGCTGAAAATTTTATTGATAATATTTTGGGGTAGATACGATGTTTTGATCGCCTGTTATTGCATTTTATTGTAATTCTGGCATTTTGATTCTTTTTCTCGTTACGCCATTTAACAATCAGATTAGTTTACTTTATTTTTTGATAGACTGAATATTTCTTAATGCAGTGATATCAAATGTTTATTTTTAATTGTTTTATTTTTAATCGGGTAAAAGAGGGGTGATTTGAACTTTGTTTTGTAATACTTTTTTTCACTTTTTACTTTATTTAATAGTCCATGTATGAGACTTGAAGCTGTGATCATCCAATCGACAGCGTCGCTATGTATAGCATAAATCACGATCTCCTAGGAACGTCGGCCACAGTCCGGCATTTACAGAAGGATTGTGATGACAGGCACTTAGTTCTACTGCAGACCCCAGGCTGTCATGACAGCCCATCAGTACCCCCTGATCAAGTGACAGGGGTGCCGATGGGTGGGACTTGTGACGGGCTTCCAGTCGGTGCAGGTTAAATGCCGCTGTCAGTGATTGATAGCAGCATTTAACTTGTTAACAGCCATGGGTGGTTCTCAGATCCACCCGCAGCTGTTAGAGGATCTTAAATGCGCCATCAAGTTCGGGAAAACATGCAAATCAGCGCTGGAGCCGGCATCAAAGGCAGGGACATGGCCGATGACTTAAATATATGTCATCGGTTGTGAAGGGGTTAACCGATTTTTGCGACTATTGGTAAAAATCACATTTCACGAATCTGTCTAAAACATTTGGATAAGCAAAGTTGTCAGGGAAAAAGCAAAAATGACTTTAAAACGAAAGTTGACTTAAAAAGTGGTGCAAAACATATAGAGAATAAGGAGCAAATACTAATGCCACTAAAAAAGAGCAAATCACTCCAGAAAAGTGGAAAAACAACAATATGAATTGGGTTCAAATGATTCATAATCAACTAAAGGTAGACAGTATTACAAAAAGTATGATAATGTGACTATAAATTGCAAGTTGCGACAAGGATAGTGATTAGAGATGATGAAAAATCTGAAACTCACTTCTGGTGGATTTGTTGAGTTCAGCTGGCAGATTCAATTCGGTGCAAATAATATTGTTCCGAATCGAAAATGCGCCAAATGCTGTGAAAGGACGTAATTACACTCTGAGGTCTCAAGATCCTGAAGCATCATACAAGTAATGGTGCTTGGGGGGGGGGAGTAAAAGTTAAAAGATATATTACACTCATCCACCACCACCTGTCCTCACACCACCGGTAGCCAAGCCGGACTTTACTTTTCCCTTCCGGCCTTGAAGCCAGTGATAGGCATTCAGGACCAGGGAGCTGCAAAGGAGGCATACGGGAAGGTGAGAGGCCTAGGTCAGTTGAGTATAATGTATTTTATTAGTATAATCCCTTTCCAGCCTTCAAAACAATGCAGAAAATGGTGGCCGATTGACTTTTCGTTTTGCTGTATTTGCGCAAATTGAATCCCAAAATTTTCAGATTTACATGAATGCAGTATTTTGAGAAAATTTGTAAGAAATTTGATTCATTTTGAATTATTTCACTTGTTTCTAATTGTGATTTGTGGTAGAATCCCGGTATTGCTAAATCTTTCAAGCAACTTGGTGTCACTGCGGGGCCCAAGCCAATGACATATGAAGCTCCTACATGTACATATTATAGTTCCATATACACTCCAGATGACCTACATGGTATAATATGCATAGATGGAACATGCCAACATTTTAATCACAAATTCTGTTAACATTTTTGAGAAAAAAAGCTCAATGTGTCTCCCATATAAAATTGTAGGAACTAGAAAGATGAATTAAATTATTTCTGGCAAATTAATCTTATTACAAATTTCCTCCCAATTTTCTTAAGTTTGCAGGAATCCAGCAACATGGTAGTCAAGATTCATGCCAAGAAGTAGCTATGGGTCTGAGAAGGTGTTAAAAATTTGAAAAATTTCCTCACCTGTACTTAGACAGACTCAACCATCATCTCTGCAGATTCCCGATCCACTCTTCTCTCCTCTCTTTATTCTGCTGCTGAACCCAATTTGAGTCCTGTGATTGTACCCACATGGTCTCGTGGAGGGGAAGGACGAGCAGGTTATGACTAGAGTTGAGTGAATATGTTCGGAATCGGTCATCGAATCTGAATTTGCCATATTTTTTCCATATTGGTACCCTATTGGAGCCGAATTTATGTTTGATCATTGGTTCCGTACATATTCGGTAATTTCTACTCCCATTGACTGCAATGACATTCGGCTGTGTTTGGAGACTATTGCAAAAACAATATTCGCCGCCGATCGTAATCAGAAACGAATTTTGAAAAATTTGCTCAACTCAAGATATGACTCAAATTAGCCTCAACTCCGGAAAGGAGCAAGTTGATTGATGGAAGAATGGAAAACCAAGAAGCTGTGGTGTACGATAGTGAAAGCAGTGGAAGAACAGGTGAGGAAAGGCGAGTATAAAGATTTTGAGGTTTATCTTTAACCCCTTGCACCGAATATATTCAGACAGAATCAAATCTTACTTTCGAATTCTATTAAATCTGCCAGAAACTAACGTTTAGGAGTCTAGTAGGAACTCTAGTAGGAACTCAAAGATACATTAACGTTTGAGAGTCTAGTAGGAACTCTAGAAGGAACTCAAAGATACCGGATTGGCATAAAACTTCCTATGGGCACCTTATTTGGGAATCTGTGCCATGGAATAGGTTGTGTAAAAATGGGTACAATGATCACTTTGGACATATACCAGTTTTTCATATGTATCAAATTAAAAATCAGTTCTCTTCATCTGAACGGAACGAGGTTGTTTTGGTAGCAACCACATGGATTTCTACAAGCCCTACTCAGGTGAATAGGACAGTCATGTCATGGGCCTATTAAAGGGTATTATATAGAGTATTATAGAGTATTAACATTAAGAATGAGTACATGTGATCTGTCATTTTGGTCTTATATTTCCATTCCTTAGTTCTTAGCTGCGACATTTGCATTGGTTCCCTTAGCACGGCAGACTTGTATACATCCCGGATTAAAAAGACATCCACACGATGATTACCAGCTATGTACTATTCACAAAAGAAGAACGGTAAATACATATGTAAATGAGATACATGTGTAATCATGGTAATTCATTAACAATGTGCCATTATTCTGTGCCTGGTGGAATACGAGCAGAAATTAATACATTTTATCATCTAATTATTAGAACCTTGAATCTAGCTCCTATTAACACAAACCACCCAATATCCCGGTACGTAATCACAGGAGCTGAGAAAATTATTATCAATCATTTTTTAATTGTATCTTATGAATTTCTTAAAATGTTAGAATCACTTTACATAGACCGTAAGGTGGTGTCATGTTCTAGAGGTCTGCTGTCAAAATGTATCCAGAAAATAATTTCCTCAAGGGTCTCCGAAAAAGTCGGTTAAGCCCACCACTGCTTATAGAATATGGGAACCTCATTGGAAGCATGATTCAAACCGACAATGAAAACCAAAAACATGGAGAAAACATTATTTTATGTTCAATGTACAATTCTTTGCACTGATGGCGTCCAACACACCAGACAGATCTGTCCACAGAGGTATCACTTTGATTAACCAGTAATCAAATTATGCCTTCTAGAATCAGGTACTATAACCAAGCTCTGCTCAAGTAATTATTTTTCGCCTTCCATCAGTCGCTACATACACATGCACCCTCATACACATTAAAGTTTGCTGTACCAACACATTTTATTGGGATCAGTCAACCATTTGAGTGAGGTGTATAGTGGCCTCCAGTTCCTTTCCCCACAGATGATGTAGAGAAAGATAAGGTTGAAGCAAATGATTATTTTGTTGACCAAATAGATAATCGGCAGTGGCTAAAGGCCCCTGATACACATAAAAAAATGCCCGAAACCGTTGCTTTTGACCATAATGAATATTCATTCTCTCCCAACGGCACTGGTTTTATTATCGGACGAAAAAATCTAACACGGCCAATGAAATCTAAGATGGGTCTTTAACTGGCCATCAATCAGACAAACAGTCATTCGTTGGAGGGTAAAAACTTGCATGTCCGAGCTAAGCATGCATGGGAATGGGGCAGTTAGGAAAAACAGCCGGTAGCCGACAGCTATCAAAGATGTATGGGCGCTTTAAAACTAGAGGCCGACATAAACAATGAAGTATCAGAATAACCTGGTTTCAATGGGACCTGCCGACATGATGTAAAATTCCCACCTCTTTCCTGTGAGATTTAAGAGGAGAGAAAGAAAGGGCAATTTAATTTAAAGGGTTTATCCAGGACTTTTTTTCCACTATGTGCTTAAAAACTAACAGGCATACCTGTCTATTCCACCAGGTATCGGCACAGAGTGGTAATTAATAACTCCTTCTGGCAATTCAACTGTTCAGTGTTGAGAGAACAGCTCTTCCTCTTCCTAGCTTCTCTGTTGAAGAGGCATGACTGTTGACATCATGCTGATTGACAGCCAGCAGCCTGTCATTAGGCAGTGACAAGTTGTCAATCAGCATGACGTCAGCAATCACAGACCATCAACAGAGCAACATGTGACCGTCCAGGCTGAAGACCTAGGAGAATAACCTGCTGCAAGTGCAGCATCAATTACTAGCGATGACATCATCAAGGTTACCGCAGGTCACTGAGGCTGTGTTTCCACCTCACTTTGCTGTAAGCCGGGCCAATGAACTGTGGTAAACTCAGTGAGATCACCACTAGCACCATGAAAAAAAGAAAGTCTCACTGTGCAGCGCTGAGCTTAGTGAGTTCACTGTAAGAAAGTTCTACTGCGAACAACTGTGAACTCACTGCGCTCAGCGTTGCACCATAAGACTTTTTCTCATGTTGCTAGCGGTGATCTCATTGAGGTCACTGCAGTTCATCGGCTCAGCTCATACTGAAGTGAGCTGGAAACACAGCCTCAGTGACCTGCAGTTACCCTCGATGACATCACCAGTTGTCACTGACGCTGCTCTCGCAGCGCTCATTCTGCAGTGTTCTTCAGCCTGGACGTCGCAACTTGGCATCATCAAGGTTCAAAACCATTTATCGGAGACATGGTTTACGGCCTGGGACAGAACATCGCACTTGTGAGGATATGGTTGATTTTTTTTTTTTTTTTTTTTTACAGGAGACCAGGGCTTCAATGGAATGGGCGTTAGGCGAGTATTATTATTGTTTATTATTGTCTGTTTTTTACAGCGGATGAGGGCTTCAATGGAATGGGCGTTAGGTGAGTATAACTTTGTTTTTTATTTATAAATAAAAAAGTAAAATGATGTGTATTTTTATTTAAAATAAAGGACTTTATTCTGGCTGTTTATTTATTTACAATATAACTATGGGGTTAGTAATGTGTAGACGTCTAATAGACACCTCTCCATTACTAACTTGTGGGCTTGATGTCAGCGGCCATAAAACAGCTAACATCAACCCTACCAATATTAACTCCTCTTGCCACCACCACAGGACAAGTGTGAAGAGTCAAAGTGCCAAAATTGACTCAGCATCTAATAGATATGTCTTTTCTGGGACAGCTGCGGGCTGCAATTTTTAGGTTGGGGGGGCAATATCCATGGACCCTTACCATAGCCTGAGAATACCAGCCTTTTTGGTTGTCAAAAATGGGGGGGGACCCCACGCAGTTTTTTAAATTATTTATTTAAATAATTCTTAATTCTTGATAACCAGCCATGATAAAGCTGACAGTTGATTATTTCAGCCCGCAGCTGTCAGTTTTTCCATGATGGTTGTCAAAAATAGAAGAGACCCCACAATGTTTTTTATTTATTTATGGAGCAGGCACCGGCTGATGAATACTCCCATGCCCTGATCTCCTTCATAGAGGTTGTGGTTCCCATTCTCATGGTATATAAGATAGCACTTTTCCCTGATTTGCACTATACAGATAACTTTGAAAAAGGCTGCAACATTGGATTCTGTTATACATTCAGTAAAGTTTGTTCACTTTGCAAGTCAATCCGAATCTGTGCTACAGGTTCTTCTATTTTGACTTCCATCAGCTGCCGCCTGCTCTCGCTGTTATCAGCGACAGCAGACGTAGGCTGATGGGAGTAGCAGTCCCATCAGCTGACACCTCAGACCAGACATAAACTTTTTACTGCCAGTCACAGCTGTGGCTCAAGCTGTCATCTGAAAGAGTGGGACTCGCAGAGCTCTGACCAATGATAATAATCTTGCCACTGATTATTGCTGCCAGAGTTTCTCACACTGTCATGCAGATGACAGCGTGGAAACTCCTGAGGTTCAGGGTACCGAACCCAAACAGTGACATGGATTTCGTGGAGACGTCAGTGTTCAGGGTCTGTGCCAGAACAGTAGGTATTCGATACGGACCTCAAACTTTACTGTTCGGGTTCACCCATCTTTAATGAAGAGATTATCACTACAGGACTATAGTTCCCATGAGCCCTGGTCTGACCACACCTCCTTTTCTGATATCCAGCTCACTGTCAATAGACAATGTACACAGAAAGCTGTGGTATAGGCGGGGCTAGCTTTCTTAACTCTGCCACGTGCTACATCTAAAAACTCTGATTGTGTCACAACTTTTGCACTCAGTAAAGTAAGTGACACGTCGCTGGATTCTGGGTCTCTTTTCCTCCATTATGCAGCTCTCAGATGAGGTAGCAAAAACCTGGTGACATATTCCCTTCACAAATTAGAACTTTCTTTATATTTTCAAATCTGTTTATGGAAAATGTAAATAATATTCGATATACAATATTATTTTCATGAGTTAATGGTTACATTAAATACACAAGACTCTATGTGATACTATTTCTAGTGCGACTGGTTACAGTTTGTGCTTAAAAGTTGAACAATTCCTTTTTTTTTTTTCCAAACAAGGGCATGCAAACACACCCTTAACTTGTCATCACGATCCTTAACTTATCCTCCCGGGCCTCATTTCCAAATTTGCTGCTTTTGGCTGGAGTCTTGTGACCTATAGGCACCGAGCCAAGATGTGACAATCATGGGGCTGACTCTGCCAGATCCTAAACATCTCTTTAAAGTCACAGCTCAGGTTTTTGTATCTAAGCAGCCGGGGACTAAACACTCTTCATGCTTCTGATTCAGCCAGCTCCAAACTAATTGCATCCTGTTTTTCCTCTAATAATCTGATGTTTTCTTTAAAAGCTGTGAATTCAGAAATGCCTGGTGTTACTGATTGCTATCTTCCAGAGAATGTTTCCAAGTACATGCCAGAACAAAACACAAGAGGAGTGATACTGTGCCAGAAAACAAATTTAGAGGGTGAATTGTGTGTTCTGCGATGACATATTTCCGTTTACCCGCTACACATGTACAATTGCACTCTTGCCACTGTGCCAGTTTAATATTATTTGCAGGCACTGGTATCCATTCTAGCTGTAAAGTCGGTGCATTAGGAAGATTTCGGCAATAAAGTGCGGAGCTCAGAGAGGAAATGATCACCCTTTTAAATTGACTTACGGAGGCTCCGTGTTATTCTGCCTAAATATTTGTTTAGAAACACATTTTGCTACCCTCCCGCATCGTATGTTGCCAACTGTTTTATTGAAGCATTAAATGAAATGAGATTTTGTTGGTCTTGGTGTATTTAGATAAATCATGACTGTTTTAGACATTTATTTTTATTGTGCTAGGTACTAAACAAAAATCATATCATTGTAGTTACAAGAGAAGTGTTGATTACTGAACAGTTCTTTTGTTTTTTGTTTTTTTTAAAGGGTAACATTGCTTCTGGAGCATTTTAATTAATGTTTTATAAACCGACTAACAGTATGCCAGTCCCAGATATGCTCACTCTAGTAGAAGGATCCAAAATGACTGATATGACTAGCAAGGAATTTTAACAAAAAAAATCATGTAGGCCCCTCCACCACAATGAACTTAAAGAGAATCAGTCAACAGAATTTTGCCCCTAAGCTATTTATATGTAGATCTTTCAAAGGTAAATCCAGAAATTCCTTCACATGGCCAGTCCGTTCTTCCGTCACTGAGAAATCAGCATTTGAATTGATATGCAAATGACTATGATAGATCTGAAGCCTCTGTCACTGCAGCTCTATTCCCCACCCTGCATCATCGCCTCTTGCTGCTTGACTGACGACTACTTTGTATGTAGTCAAATCCAGCAATACCTTCACATGGCCAGTTCGTTCTTCCGTCACTGAGAAATCAGAGTTTGAATTGGTATGCAAATGACTATGGTAGATCCGAAGCCTCTGTCACACCAACTCTATTCCCCACCCAGCGCTACCGTCTCCTGCTGCTTGACTGATGGCTCCTTTGCCTG
The DNA here is from genome assembly GCA_009801035.1 of Oophaga pumilio. Classification (NCBI taxonomy): domain Eukaryota; kingdom Metazoa; phylum Chordata; class Amphibia; order Anura; family Dendrobatidae; genus Oophaga; species Oophaga pumilio. The sequence continues at coordinate 374,898 of VIAB01000098.1, forward strand.
AAGTCACACAGAATAAAGGTTGTCATTCAATCAGGATGAGGTGGCTCTGGGTGAAGAATAGAGCTGAAGTGACAGAGGCTTCAAACCTACAAAGAGCTTAACAGCTGAGAAAGAATAGACAGGTCATGTAAAGGTATTGCTGGATATGTCTTTCAAAGAGCTAATTGGGCTTATAAATAGTTTGAAGGGAGTGAAATTTTGCCAACTGATTCCCTTTAAAAGATTATTCTACGAACCATTTCCATTTTCCGTCATTTAGACAGAAAAAGATGAACTTCAGCCAAACCCACTGATTTCTGTAAGACTGGCCAACCAACTAATATTTATTGGGTTTTCCTGATTCTCTTTCTTTGGTAAATACTGGGAATAAAATTTCCAACATGCCCAGCCTTTTGCTTATAATGGAAATAATAGCTGCTAGATGTGTCAGGAAGTGGGTTATTCAATCTCCCCATTATGAGAACAGGCTCAACATGAGGATGTATGGGGTCATGAAGAAAAGCTGTTGACTGACAATATTTTAGGGCCATCTATACTTTATGACACATAGTTGTGGCTCAGAGAGGGGTTTAGATCCTCTATGAGATCCTTATGTCCTAACAGGGCAAATAGAGAAAGTTTGTCTTTATGAGACGATCTCTTAGAGTGGGTTGTCTGATTTAGGCAACCCCTTTTAATACACGCTAATAGAAAATGCTAAGAAGTGATCTCAATAACCAGGACTGCCCTCTGCTAGCTAATTTCAAGCTCCATTTCTTATTTTTTGTTTTGCTCAAAGTGCATTGTGTTCTTTCTTCTCCTTACAAGTTAATTCTAGAGGCTCCCCGCAGCAGGGAATCTCCACCACCACCATCCTCAAGAAATAAGATTATCAAACAAGAAAGCCGCTTTAACTTTAAAGGGTTTACTCAGTGGGAATTCTCCCAGCAGTGATCAATAGGTCTACGGACAAAGATATTTCTTAATTGATTCTTTTAAATATCCCAAAATATGGATAAAGTAAACTCAAAAACATCTTGGAGAACTTTCCAATTGACAATGCGCCAAGGAGCACCTTGTCCATCTCATTATGAAGTAGGACACCATGTTGAACCTATATATAGATCAGTGGATCTAAAGTTGAACTTAATGGACCTAGGATTATTTTCAACTTATGTAAATATGTAACTCTGTAATAAGATTCAGATTTGCCAAATCAGCCGGATTTTACCAGGAAATTTGATTCCCAGCTAATTTATTCTCTGCTAATTGAATGTCCCTTTTTATGTTCTAGGGTCTGCAGAAACCCCAGAGCATAATATCCTTAACAGGCAGTAAAAAAACAACTCAGTCCAACACTCACCTCCGCTGCTCTCTATCTCCGGTAAGGTTCCTGGCGCCTCTTCTTATCGCCACTGCGCGTTGAAACCCTCGGACAACCCTTCACATATGGACGTCCTAGACCTTGTTGTGATCAAGATCCCAGCCGACAATGCCTTTCGTCAGGTTGTGGTGAGAATCCTGACCATGCCGCCACAAACCTGTGATGTACACACTCAGAGACATCCTAGGCCTGGCCGTGGTCAGAAATCCAGGACAAGTGTGTAGATGACCTGGATTTCAGTGTGTGGTGGCGGTAAGAGGTGGTGAGGACCATACAGGGGAGAGTGTAAATCAGAGGTGGAGGGAAGATAAACTGCAAGGTATTAGTTTTTATATTTTTTTAACCCTTTTCCAGTCCTCTAAAGTCAAGCAAAACGACGGCCAGTGAGGAGTGAATTGCAAAAAAAAATCTGCGTTCCGGAGAATGTGGATTTTTGTAAAATTTGAGTAGAATTTAATTCCGCTGTAATAAATTCCCCCAACTCTCATCTATTAGAACCTTATAACCATGGAGGCTTTTCTGTAACATTCCCAATCGGATGTATCTCGATGTGCCACACCTTCACTACCACTTCACATCTAATGTCACTACAGCTGGAGCTTCGAGACATCAGAGGACACTCTCACTACAGACTGACCAATCTCAGAGGGTTTAGCTTTTTTCGAAATGCTCCGTGTTAGCAGCTTGAGGGGTTCAATCAGCACCGCTTTGATCTCGGCTGGAACTATAATTATTTAACATTGTTACAAGGATTTCTATAATCCATCCTACCATTAAATCCCTTTTACACCCTCATCTTCTGAAGCCTAATCTGCATCTGTACACTCGGTCTGTCTCTTGCGCTGGTTTCATCAGGCTGTGCCATTCTCCAACATCCAAACTCATGATTCTCTCTCTTTTTTTTTTCTAATGAAATAATTTTCTTTTAAATTGAAAACTGAAAAGAAGGTCTTGTGCATTTGCTGCCGTTTGATGGAATAGTTACAGTGACTGAGTATAATCCATCATCTAATATAAATCCTAGAAATGTAGCTCTAGTTATTTATTACTGTACATTTAATATAACCGTATACTGGATTTCTACAAATGTTTTTTTTTTATCCATATGGGCATAATTTACTATGATGCTTTCTCTAGAAATGTCCCAAATTAAGCTGGTTGATCTGGCTGAGCAAAGGAAATGGTTCATTCTGTCTACGATGTATCTGACCAATTTGCTTGAAATGAAGACCATCGATTATCCTTTGTTCTTATTTACTGTATGTACAGGACTAGCTATAGGGATGCAGAAAGGGGTGGACATTCACCTTGGGGCCCAAGGTTTAAGGTGGCCATTACCACCTCCAAACCAGGTGGAATTGTGCACGTAATATAAGATATAATAAGACACAATATCTCCAATTCATTAAGACTGGCATTTTGTACTGCAGTCTTAATAAGGGGCATGCAGGAATTCATTAAGAGGCATGTCTTATCAGTGGTGAGCACCTCACCAAAAATGTGACTTAATTCAGGGACTGAAGGAGCATTTCTGGCGTAAGAAACACATGACTTTTGCTGAATTTGATGGGTGAGCATGGTCATGCCCCATCCCAGTTCCTCCCCATCTTCACCCATTTGGGCATAGTTGCTTGAAACCTGTGTGAAAACGCTAAACGTTGCAAAATTCTTGTGTAACTTGGCGTAAACACTTTGATGTATCGAGACCATAGAATAAATGACCCATGGACAGAAAGCAGATTTTGCATTGGGACCCAGATGCTGCAAGTTACTGTTCCAGGAGGATAGAATATGTCCTTACACCAATGGTCTTCAGAATGTATCATTAGTGTGGATTGTATACTTTCTGAGATCATGTCATAAGCCATTCAAATTCTGTGTCCTCACAAAAACAAAAAATTGAATTTGTCATTGTATCTGTCATTTCAAAATGAAGAAACCTTAATATTCAAAAAGATCAAGAACCTCAAGATTCAAGATATTCAAAGCAGTTTTCTGTAAGGTTCCCACAATTCATGATAGGGGGGTCGAGAATAAGAAAAGAATAAAAGAGTCGCTCCGTCAGACCGACTAGAACCATAACTTATAAGGAACCTGTCAGCAGTATCTCAATAAGCTATTTATATGTGCATGTATCTCTTTCAAAGACAAGTCCAGCAATACCTTTAAATGGCCGGTCTGTTCCTCTGTTACTGAGAAATCAGCAGTTGAATAGATATGTAAATGAGGCTGAAGAACTATTTGTAGATCTGAAGCCTCTGTCACTCAAGCTCTATTCCCCACCCAGGGTCTCCCTCCTCCTGGTTGACTGACAACCTCTATGCTGTGTGACTTCATGCAAAAGAGCTGTCAGTCAAGCAGGAAAAGGAGACACTGGGTGGGAAATAGAGCTGGAGTGACAGAGGCTACAGATCTGAAAATAGCTATTCAGCCTGATTTGCATATCATTACAAACTATGATTTCTCAGTAATGGAGGAATGGACTGGTCATGTAAAGGGATTGCTGGACTTGTCTTCAAAGAGCTAGGTGCACATATAAATAGTTTGAGATATGAAACCCTGACACATTTCCTTGAAAATAAATCTGTCACAAGAATTTTGCTACCCTATATGAGAACAGCATGATGTAGAGGCAGAGACCCTGATTCTGATGATGAGTCACTTATTTTCTGCTTGTTGCAGTTTGGATAAAACCAGTTTTGTGTGCTGCAGGTCTAGCAGTTCTCTAAATGCTGAGCTGTGTATAACTCTACCCACATCACTGATTGGCTGCTTTTGCTGTCCTCTACTGATAATCTGCTGCTGATAAAACTGTGATTTTATCAAAACTACAGTAAGCAGCCCAGTAAGGGCCACATCACTGGAGATAGGGTCACGCCCCTACATTACGTTCTAAAATTAGTTTGAAAATTCCTGATGACAGACTTCCTGTAAAGGTCTTGGGCTCCAGTACTACATCTGATCAATGCACCCATGTACCACATGCTATATATTATACTAATGTCATCTTATGTGATCAGTGGGTCTTTGCGCCTCCTTGGTCACCATTGACTCATTGCAAATGCTACTTCTGTGACTCTCTGGAGCGTCCGAAATTTTTTTTTAAGCGTAATGTCATGCAAATTCATTCAACAGGATATTTGGTGTAAGACACGTATAATGTATAAACAAAATAAACTAGACCAAAAGTTACATTTTTTATTCACATCACAAAAAAAACATACATTACATAGTAATTAATATGTACTGTCCACCAAACTGCGCTAAAAAATAAGACAATTCGTTCTGCACGAGACAAAGCCTGTATAGTCACTTCATGAAAATAATCCAAATGTTATGGATGTGGAGTTGAAAACTAGGGCAAAATTGACAGGCCATTGAAGAGGACCTGTCACCGGGGCAAAATTGTCTATTTTTTTTTATTCTTCTAGAAAGGTTCACGTTGGTCCAAAGGGTCATGTCTCATATTGCAGCTCAACCTAATTAATCCTATGCTGATCTGGCCTGAAATTGTCTTAAAGAGATCTATCATCAGGTCAAAATTGTCAAGCTTTTGCTCTAATTTTATTCCTGCCACGCTCTTGAGTTCTACATTTTTTGTTTTTTTCCTACTCCACCATATGGTTCTGTGCCGTCCTGGTAGGGCCGCTGCAGGCACGGTACTGGTGCACAGTGGTTCCGAGGGCTGTTATGGTCCGGCCGGGGGCGTGCACCAGCCGTTGTCAATTGTGGGGGTTTATAATAAAATAATAAAAAGGTTTGTGACGCCAGCTGGGATGTTTAGCCTGGTATGGCTGGGCACTGATGAGGGTCCCTGGGAGTTAGGTGGTGAATTGATGGACAGTGCCAGATG
>VIAB01000098.1:566007-579493 GCA_009801035.1 Oophaga pumilio
TGCCAGCTCCAGCACTGGTTATAATAGAGGAACCAGGAAAGACCCCCAACAAGCCTCTTCACAGTGTTAAACTGGGTGAGACGCTGGTACCAACGTCTTTGCTGAGCAGGCTCCACTGTGGCCGGAGATGGATGGGGGAATGCAGCAGGACTGGTTCGAGACTCCCCTTGTGCAGCAGCGGGAACTCAAACCCTAACAAACATTTTTCTGAATTCAATTAGTCATCCATGGAGTATTACGTGCTGTGTGTTACATTAAGGTGGTATCTAAAACTAAAAAAACCCTCAATTTTCTTCTCTGGATTCAATTAGTCATCCATGCAGTTTAATGGGGTCATTGTTACATTGCTGTGGTATAAAAAAAAACTCCAATATTCAAATTTTTCTCTGAATTTAATTAGTCGGCTATACAGTTTAACATGCTTTGTGTAAAATTATGGTGGTTTATAATTTTTAAAAAATGCTTGCATTGGTACAGTTCACAAAATACTTTTGTTCCAAAAATTGACTATTTTCACACATACTATATAATCTGCTTTGTGTGAAATTGTGTTGCTTTTAAATAATAACAATATTTGGCCTGCAATGGGTGGAAAAATTTAGCTGTTCAAAAATTGACTATTGTCATATATACTACTTGGTTTGTGTGAAATTTTGTTGGTTTGAAATAAAAATCAAACTTGACCTGCTACAGGTGTATGAAATTGGTTGTTCAAAAATTAACTGTTGTCATATTTAACGCAGAACTTGGATTGTGTAAAATTTGGTTGGATTGAAATAAAAACAAAAACTGGCCAGCTACAGGTGTACAAATTTAGTCCTTCGATACTCGGTTATCAGCTGCCACTATTTCTCCAGATGTGGTGTCCCCACTTTGTACCAGCATGTGTCCAGGAACATCACCCGTGCCCTTACCAACGCGGTTACTGGGATTGTCCACTTAATGACCGACACGTGGACAAGCTCTTGTGGTCAGGGATGCTACATTTCCCTGATGGAACATTGGGTCAAGTTTGTGCAGGCCGGGGTCGAGTCCCACTCTAGTACGGCACATGTGCTACCAATGTCAAGGATTGCTGGCCCTATTTCTATCAGGGTTTCCTCCACTTACTGCACCAGTTCCTGCACCCTCTCTTGCTCCTCCTTATCCTACATCTCCGATGTGCTATGTCAGAGCACGTTGTCCCCATCAGCCGGAAGCTGGAGCTCTGCAGCAATGCCTTAGTAAAGTGTCAATAGGCTCAAGCTGAAGTTAATTTGTATAGGAGACTAACTGCATACCATGGCAGAGATATTGAAAGTAATAATAGACCAGACAGATCTATGTCTCTCGCCGCTGAATCTCCAACCAGGCATGGTCTTGGGTGATAATGGGCGTAACCTGGTGACAGCTGTGAAGCTTGGCAAGCTCACACATGTACCATGCTTGGCCCTCGAGCTCAACTTGGTAGATTAGCAGTTTCTGAAAACCAACACAGATTAGCAAAAGCTCCTGGTCAAGGTACGCCGTCTCAGCACCTATTTCTACAAGTCAACTACTGCTGCCACCACTCTGATGCAGCAGCACATGCAGGTGCCAGCTCACCGAATGGTGTGTAACTTGACCACGCCTTTGAATTCCATGAGTAAAGGTTAAATCAGCTGCACTCTCTTGGAATTCCACACTTCACATGCTGGCAAGACTTTGTGAGCAGCATAGGCCAATTGTGTAATACCAATTCCCACATGGCCATTGTAGCACAATAGGGCCTAAAAATACTATAACTCATCTCTCAAAAAATGACCTTATAAAGTGATATTTACTTAAAATTTTAAAAAAGTTATGACTGTCATGACTATAAATGTGAAAAAAAAATTTTTGTTCTTATCAACTGCAGCACCAAAATTTCCATCAGTGTATAGATTAAATTGTAAACTTTGCATACGAAGCCAAGTTATGGGCTGATAGTGATGTCTCATCATTACAGTTAGCCGTCGCCATCTTACCTATTTAAGTAAAGAGCATGAGAGGTTGACCCACAGATCACATTTGCATCTGGGTCAAGGTATCCTTTATGAACCTGTGTCAATTATGGGCATAGTGACCCGTTCACGTAATTTCTTTTGCTCATAGGAGCGTATATCGAGCCTATGCGATTTCTGGACCTGAGGGGGACATGTATCTCCTAAGTTAACAAAGTCCCTGTTCTCCTAGTGCTTGCGTGGGTTTTCTCTTGGTTTTCCGGCTTCCTTCCACTCTCCAAAGACATACTGATAGGGAATTTAGATTGTGAGCCCCATTGGGGACAGTGATGATGAGGTCTGTAAAGCAATAGGGAATATGATGGTGCTATATAAGCATAATAAATAAATATTTGCAGTGTCCAAGCTGGATTTCCCTATAATGTCACTACTATATCCAGCTGTCACCTAATTAATAGCAGAGGTTGATGACCTAAATACCTGCAAATGGGTGCCCACACGCAATGTCATCTTTCCATTAATCGCCATGAAAAACCTTACCAGCCCCATAGAAAAGTCATAAGTGAGATGATGATTCAGATCTAAATGGCGTAACTGTCCTAAATCCATTTAGTTTTCCGTTGTAGTTTATGTTTATCCCAATCATATCCTCTCATAGGTGTATCAACTTTATCTTTACCAGTGATGAGCGAATATATTCTGCACTATTTGGTACTTGCACAAATAGTACACTATTCGTGCAATTCGTTACTTGGCCAGTAGTTTTGTATTCGCCTCGGTATATTCGAGTGACTCATTCACCACGTTAAGCGCTTTATTTACAGTCAATCACAGTAATGCCGGGGCAAGATTTTATGTGGCAATACTGTGATTGGCTGCTTGAACACAGGGTGCTTGTCGCTCTGTCATGTGCATGACCGCCCGGCAAACTCTACTTCTTATCGGAGGTGAACTCATCCCCGTCAGTGAGAGCTGCAGTACCCAGGCTGTCAAAATACAGTGTGAGTCCGCAGCTGTGATTGGAGGTATAAAGGTCACCTGTGGTCACAGGTGTCAGCTGATGGGACTACAGCTCTCATTAGTCGACGCCTGCTGCCGCTAATAACAGTAAGAGCATAAAGGCTGGTGGGAGTATTAATCAGCCGGCTGCTGCACTGTAAATAAAAATTTTTTTAAATTGTAAATAATTTAAAAAAAATGGTGTGGGGTCCCCCCCATTTTTGACAACCAGCTGACAGCTGCCCAGAAAAGGTGCATCGATTAGATGCGTCAATTCTGGCGCTTTGCCCAGCTCTTCCCACTTGCCCTGTAGTGGTGGCGAATAGATTTCAACCTGGACAGTCTCAAGATGCGACCGCCCAGGCTGAGAACCACTGGTCACTGAGGCTGCATTCCCATCTGGGTTGAACTGCAGTGACCTCAGTGAGATCCCCACTAGCACTATGAGCTAGCGGGGATCTTACTGAGGTCACCTTAGTTCAGCCTAGCTGGGAATGCAGCCTTAGTGAGACAAAACTGTACGATCTTAAGTACAAATTTGTTATGCATCTGAATTGCCAGCTCGTACTTTTTAGGAAGTATTCAACAGCTTTTAGGGATTTTTTTCATGTGGAATTTAATGGCAATCCGAAATAGCATAAAGTTTTTCCTCATCCATACACAAACCTTCAGATGAGATGATATATTAGAGAAATGACAGTTCATGACACTCAAAGAGTCACATTTCTAACTTGACAGTTTTGTTACAGGCTCTACAAAACAAAGTGGACATGAAGATGGTGAGAGTCGATCTAGGTCTCTGGAGAAGATTAAGATGTCATCCAGGTAGACCAGGATGTTTTGGTACAGGACATTACAAACATTAAACACAGCCAGTGCATTGCATACTCTGAAAGACATGACAAGATATTCATAGGGACCATTATGGGTTCCATTTGTTGCCCTCTCTAATGGTCTAATTTAATGAACACGGTAGCACCTTTAATCCTGTCAAGCAAAAATGAGGGACAAAGGATAATGGACAATGTGAATTTATTCAGTCTTCGATAGTCCATGCATGGTTTCAGAAACCTGTCTTTTTTTTATGAAGACGAATCTTGAACCACCCAGGGATGTGCAATAAATTTTCGGATGAACCCTCTTTCCAGATTCTCTTTAATGCAAACGGACATCATCCTAGTTTCAAGGAGCGATGTCAGTTTGGGTTCTTAAGGGTGGTTACGGTATCAGGAAGAAATCGAACAGCTGATATGGAGGTAGCAGCTTGGCCTTCTGTTTAGAATAGACATCTGCAAAGTCTAGGAAAAGAGGAGGCAAATTGGAGGCAGTGGAAGCAGAGCAGAGTTTCAGAGAAGATGGTTGAGCAAGAGCTATGAGTTATGCTACCCATTAGATGATCTGGTAAGATGACCAGACAATGTCTGGACCATGTAGCCACAGAAGTTTCAAAAGTATCGATACATCAGAAAGTGACAAAATTAAAAAAGAAATATTTAAACCTTTAATCTAAAGAATTACCTTGTTCCAGATTGGAATCAATCTTCAGGGAATGTTGAGCAATTGATGGAGATTAACTTCAGAGCTATCCGCAAAGAAATAAAAGGAATTTTGAGTCTTTTGGTGACAAAAAGGTCAATAAAATTCTCTGAAGCCCTGAAATCAATGAAATCTTGCCCCATGAACACAGAGGAACTGAAGGAAATAGAAATAAGAACAAGTAGTTTGTCTTTACTGGAGGATAAAGTGAACCCCAAGTTAAGCCCTCCTTTCTCGCTTAGGGTGTGAAATTTTCCTGATTGGCCTTCAATTTGAAACAGTTTATGTGAAAATAATGTTACTTACTATAATATAAACAAAGTCCTTCAGTAAGGGGATGGAATCTTTCTTCCAATGACCATTTATTCTGGCCAATTTGCATGGGTTCAGTACAGCCTTTCTGGGAGGAGATTTTGAATAAGCTCTGGTAAGTAAGACATGAGAATCTTGTGAGTTCTCAGGTAAGAATTTGGCTATGACAGGTGTTGAGGAGCCAGAGGTGTAACCGCAGGAGTTTGAGGCAAAGCGTCCATGATGTCAAGCACATCTTGGGCGATGGATCTACTAAGCCACAGGTCAGGGTGAACTCTATATAGGACTTAAAAAACCATGCTACTAATGGGGAATGCCCCCCAAAAGACTTATGGTGTTATCTTAATTCAAAAGAAATCACACATGGTCCTTTCCGGAATCATACTTCAACATAACAAGTCAATCTTTTCCTTGAGTCTTATAAAAATTGCTAAAAACTCTGATACAGCTACACAAAGGATGCAGCTATAGACTGTAGAAAATCTAACAGCTCATATGTCTTTTTTCACTTATACACAGAAAATATACAGCCAATATTGCTACTTTATTAACAACACCTGATACTTAATACCTGAATATGAGTAGCTGGTGGTTTAGAAAAGTGGTCATTTGCTGGCATATTTGAGAGCTTTATTCACACATCGATCTGAGGTAAGCCACTAAAAATAGTCTGTGCCTTAAATAGCGCAGTACATTGAAGAAAAGCTATAATATGAGATGCCGTCTCTGCAACTTTCACGTATTACACTAAATGCATTCTTATTTATACATGTAAACCAGAAATTGAATATTTGCAGAGATCCATGTTTCTAAAAGTGCAAAATTGTTATTCTGGAAATTTTCCAGGTATACTTTATTCTATACCACATTGCACTTCACTCTGGCCGTACTACTTTATATCTAAGTGTACTTGGATAAGAATACAGTAATTAACCAGAGCCAGCAAGGGTTTATAGCAAACAAGTCATTACAGACTAATCTAATTACCTTCTATGATGGAATCATTGAATGGGTGGATCAGGGAAATGTGGTAGATAAAGTATATCTCAACTTTAGCAAAGCATTTGATAAAGTATCTCATACTATCCTTATTGGAAAAATTGACCAAGTATGGGATTGACAAGGCTACGGTTAGGTGCAATCATAACTGGCTTAGTGATCGTACTCAAAGAGTGGTGATAAATGGTTGCACATCCAATTGAAAGAGTAGTTCAAGTGGAGTAGTAGTTCAAGGCTCTGTCCTGGCCCCAGTGTTGTTCAACATTTTTATTAAAGATCTAGATAAGAGAACTGAAGGAAAACTAATCAAATTTTCAGACAATGCAAAGCTAGGACGGATAGCTAATAGGGATGAGCGGACATGCTCAGTGATACTCGGTTATCACTCAAGTATCATGGTGCTAGTATGTACTTGGCGAGTAATGGGTGGTGCTCGATGTAAAACTCGAATCCCCGCCCCGCATCTTTGGTGCCTGTTACGGAGCCAATAAGCATGGGGGATTGCCTTTGAGTCACTATAATGCCGTAGCTATCTTGATTGTGGCATTACTGTGATTGGCCATGTGACATCATCAGGGATTAAAAAAGGACAGATGCCGCCTGTCTCTGCACACTGACACCATTGAACAGCTCTGCAGCACTTTGTATTTGAGTGCTTGTCTAGGCCTGGGTGCACAGTATAACAAATCAGATGCTGGTGATACTGGTGCTGAAGCTGAGCCATCATACTAACAGCCCTTCTAAGGGCTAATAGTTTGCTGCACATACATTCTGCATTTATCCTAGGAAGGGAGATAAAGTTGCAGGAGCAGGGAGAGTGACAGAATCCATTCTGTAAGCATCGATTATGTCTGTGCAGTCTGTTGGCAAATATATAGCTGCAGTTTTTTGTGGGGGCTGAAAAACTTGGATATATTTCGATCCATCAAGTGTTACGTGCTTTGGAGTCCTTTTTTGTGTTATGTAACACACCCAAATATTGTTGAAGCATTTTCCAGGGCTACATTTCTCGGCTATACACTATTGCATGGCGTGGAGTAAGTTTCTGTGATCTCTAAAACTGCTAAAAGCTTTTAAAAATTTTGTAGGCTTCCATTTCACAGACATACTGTACAGTGTTACGTGGTCTGTGAATATTTCTGTGATCTGTAAAACTGCTAAAAAGCTTTTAACAATTTTGTAGGCTTGCATTTCTCAGACACACCGTGTTGCTTGGTCTGTGATCTCTAAAAGTGAATACCTGCTTTTAAAAATGTTGTAGGCATCTATTTCTCAGACATACAGTGTTATGTGGCCTGTGAACATTTCTGTGATCTCTAAAAGTGAACTAAAGCTTTAAAAATGTGTAGGCATCTATTTCTCAACCATATAGTGCTATGTGCTTTGTGAACATTTCTGTCATCTCTAAAACTGAGAAAAAGCAATGAAACATTTTTCTAGATTGAATTTGATTGTCATCTCACACTTTTGAGTTCTTTCTGTTACATTATGGTGGAGTAAACGCACAAAAAACGCTTTGATTGCTGCAGGTGACTATTTTTTTCTCTTGCTAAAAATAAACTTGGTTTCAAGAGACCTAGCAATTACAAAATACATAAGGCATGCATTAAGGGATGGGAAGTGGAAGCTGCAAGTGCCAATGTCAGGTTATGACAGCTACAGTCTGTTATTTATGTGCTAACCGGGAAGTCCTGCCGATAACTTCCAGTTCAAGATGGTCAGGGCTGAAGATGATATTGCGCTTGCGCAAGGCTGCGATGGCCGAACACAGCCGAATAACTTTGTGTGACTGATCTGAGTGAAGAGGCGCATGCACAAAGGTTTCCATCAATCTGCTGTCAAAACGGATTAAGCACTGTCATGGATAAGAACTGTGTGAAGCACAATATCTGATATGAGTAGTTAGTAGAGCTTTAAGCTGTTAGTTGGTGAGGAGAAAAAAATAAAAAATTAAAGCAAAAATAAAAATAAAAAAAATTAGCAAAAGGGTTTTGAAAAAATGATCAATGATAAATAAGATGAAAGAAAATAAGGAAAAAGGATGAATATTATTTTCTAATAAAGAATATATAAAAAATGAAAAAATAAAAGGTAAAAAAGGGGAAAAAAGAAAAAAAAACATAAAAATGAGAAAAAAGGGAAAATCCCAAGAAAGATAGTACCTGGTCTATTGTCTATTATGGCATCTATGAGAAAAGAAAACATCATTATTGACTTATGGATCCAATGTATATAATAGTAATACCAGTATCAATAATGACAAAGAATACAAATAAGCTAACAATTAATGCTTCATGTTAAAAACATTTCTCTATTTACCACAAAGAGAGCATATGCAAGAAAACCCATATATTTCCAGGAGACAGAAATTAACACTATATTACAAAAATGTTTAATTATTGATGGACCTCATATTCCTTATTTAAGCCTAATGGAGTGAGGGTCTGCAATGTGTGTATCCAGAAAGACTCACGTTGTTTTAATATTTTTATGCTCCTTTTGAGTGGCACGTGGTCTATCACTTGGTATTTGAGCTGAGACACAGTGTGGCTTGAAGAGATTAAATGAGAGGGGATGGGTAATAGAGTACGTCCATATATGATTGTGGACTTATGTTGCGATATGCTATCACGGATATGCTGGGAGGTCTCCCCAACACATCCGAGACCGCACGGCCACTTAATGAGGTAAGCTACATATGTGGAATCACATGTGTAGAATCCCTTAATGAAATAGCATTTACCAGACCGTGGGTAGGTGAAGCTATCACCCTTCGAGATGTTGGAACACTGTAGGCATTCCAAACATGGAAACGTGCCATTATGTAGTGTTGCCAATGTGCGTTGTAGCGGACTCCACATCTGCCCTTACTAGATGATTTGTAATGTTCTCAGGTCGTTTGTGACCAATAATGGGTCTGCATGTAAATTTGGGTACTCCTGGATAAGATTCTTATAAGATGGATCATTGTTTCAATATACTCTGATTAATTGCTCTGCTGAATGGGTGAAAAGTACTGACAAAATTAATCTCTGGTCCTTGACCTTATTTGTATGCTCGGATGGTTACCTCAAGATTTTTAGAATATTGTCAGTGTATCCCCTCTGTCGAAATTTTAAATCCATGTCCCCATGACTTATTGCATGAACGTTTTCATCTGTAATGATGTGACGGACCCTGTAATGTTGGGACTTTGGAAGAGCTCTTTTAATGTGTTGAGGATGACAGCTCGTACAATGGAGGAGGCTGTTCATATCAGTGGACTTTGTGTATAGGTGAGTTTCCAATTTCCTATCTGTAGTGATTGAAACTGTGGTATCCAAAAAATGAATGGATTTAGTATCATGATGAATAGAAAAGGATAGGTCCGAAGTCGCTGTGTTGATGTCTGTAAAAAATTGGGAGAGGGTTTTGTCATTCCCGAGCCAAATGAAAAAAATGTCATCAATGAATCTTTCCAGTGTGTGACGTTGGTAGCAAAAAGGGGATGGGTATACACAAATGATGTCTCAAAATTGTCCATATATAAAATGAATCTGGTTGTTTAACTCTGCTAGTGCTCATACCTCATTGCAAGTTTCTTCCAAACTTAATCTATTCTATTATTTCTAAACACTGTTTTTTGGTGATTACTTTGTATCTCCATTCATACTGCACACACACACACAAATGATACACCGTTTGAAAGGTAAACTTGCCCCCTTCAGCAAGAAAATAGCCAAACAAACCACAAATCCACGGTTTGATCACAAAATACAGTTTAAACATTAATGTTCATAAACCTGCAGTAAGGAAAAATGACCTGAAGGTGGCACCACAGTACCCCAAAGCACACTACCACAAAGCTGCTTACAGACACCACAAACAAATCCAAACATTTGCCTTGGGGGCTTTCCAGCTTGCCAAACTGCTTGCCCAGCCTATTTTAGCCAAATTGGAGGATTGCACACTTCACTGCAGGTGAGGCACATATGCAAACACATTTGTAAACATGCACTGCTTTTTCGCTGATTACTTCGCCCCACACACACAAATGATACACCATTTGAAAGGTAAACTTGCTCCTTTCAGCAAGAAAAGAGCCAATCAAACCACACCTTCACGATTTTATCACTAAATATAGTTTAAGCATTTATTTTTATAAACCTACAGAAAGACACAATGACCTGCAGGTGGCACCTCAACCAGAAGACATTTTTTGGCCTCCACTTATCAAACCAATTTATTGTATTACCAAGCTACATATATAAATACCTGTCTGTGTTCATCACCTCATGAAATACAGTTACATTTGACCAGCTTGCTTTTTCTGAAATTACTTGCACCCCCAACGACTAATGTGCGAAAATTTTGCACGGGCCAAGGTAGTAATCTTGTTATTTCTGCTTATATATTTTTTGTGTGACACATTGATTTTATTTGACATGGCTTTTTTTTTCCTTTCTTTCTTTTTCTTTTTTTTTGTAACTAATTCATATAGAACTAGGGTAAGACAGCAAAAACAATTAAATGCAGGACTGAAATGCCACATTTTGTAGCCCACAGATAGATGAGCTGTGTGACGTAGATACCACACTGTTTAATATGTGGACTGTATTTTTTTTAACAGATTTATAATGCATAGAACTAGGGTAAGACACAGCAAAAACAGATGAATGTAGACTTCAAATACCACAATTTTTTGCCCACAGATAGATGAGGCGTGTGTCGGAGATACCACACTGTTCAATATGTGGTCTGTATTTTTTATTACAGCTTTATAGTGTATATAACTTGGGTAATACACAACAAAACCAGTTTAATGTAGGCCTAAAATGCCACAATTTTTAGCCCACAGATAGATGAGGTGTGTGTCATAGATACCACACTGTTCAATATGAGACCTGTATTTTTTGCTTTTTTCCAGCAAAATAGTGTATAGAATTACGGTAAGACACAGGATTAACAGTTGAATGTAGGCCCCAAATGCCACAATTTGTAGCCCACTGATAGATGAAGCGTGTGACGGAGATACCTCACTGTTCAATATATGGCCTGTATTTATTGTTTTTTGAAGCAAAAAAGAGTATAGAACTAGAGTAAGACGCAGCAAAAACAGTTGAATGTAGGCCAGAAATGCCACAATTTTTAGCCCACAGATAGATGTACCGTGTGATGTAGATACCACAATGTTTAATATGTGGACTGTATTTTTTGTAACAGCTTTATAGTGCATAGAACTAGGGTAAGACACAGCAAAAGCAGTTGAATGTAGGCCTGAAACGCCACAATTTTTAGCACACTGATAGATGAGGCGTGTGACGTAGATACCACACTGTTCAATACGTGGCCTGTATTTTTTGTTTTTTCAAGCAAAATAGTCTATAGAACAAGGGTAAGGCATAGCAAAAACAGTTGAATGGAGTCCTGAAATGCCTCAATTTTTATCCCACAGATAGATGAGACTTGTGACGTATATACCACACTGTTCAATATTTGGCCTGTATTTTTTTTCCAGCAAAAAAGTGTATAGAACTAGGGTAAGACACAGCAATAACAGTTGAATGTAGACTTCAAATGCCACAATTTGTAGCCCACAGATAGATGAGGCCTGTGACGGAGATACCACACTGTTCAATATGTGGCCTGTATTTTTTGTTTTTTACAGCTAAATAGTGTATAGAACTATGGTAAGACACAGCAAAAATAGTTGCTTGTAGGCCTAAAATGCCACAATTTGTAGCCCATAAAAAGATGAGGCATGTGACGGATATACCACACTGTTCAATATGTGGTCTGTATTTTTTGTTTTTTTTCCAGCAAAATAGTGTTTGTATAAAACTAGGGTAAGACACAGCAAAAATAGTTGAATGGAGGTTGGAAATGCCAGAATTTTTAACCCACAGATAGATGAGGTGTGTGACATAGATACCCCACTGTTCAATATGTGGCCTGTATTTTTTGTTTTTTTTCCAGCAAAATAGTGTATAGGGAACTAGGGTAAGACCCAGCAAAAACAGTTGAATGGAGGCCTGAAATTTCACAATTTTTATCCCACAGATAGACGAGGCGTGTGACGTAGATACCCCACTGTTCAATATGTGGCCTGTATTTTTTGTTTTTTTTCCAGCAAAATAGTGTATAGGGAACTAGGGTAAGACACAGCAAAAACAGTTGAATGTAGGCCTCCAATGCCACAATTTGTAGCCCACAGATAGATGATGCGTGTGACGAAGATACCACACTGTTCAATATGAGACCAAATTTTTTTGTTTTTTACACCTTTATGGTGTATAGAAATAGAGTAAGACACAGCAAAAACAGTTGAATGTAGGTTTGAAATGCCACAATTTGTAGCCCATTGATAGATGTGGTGTGTCATGGAGATACCACACTGTTCAATATGTGGCCTGTATTTTTAGGTTTTTTTTACAGCAAAATAGTGTATAGAACCCAGTGTAAGATACAGCAAACTCAGGTAAATGGAGGCCTCAAATGCCACAATTTGTAGCCCACTGAGAGATGAGGCGTGTGACTGAGATATCACACTGTTCAATATGTGGCCTGTATCTTTTATGTTTTTCCAGCAAAATAGTGTATAGAACTAGGGTAAGACATAGCAAAAACAGTTGAATGGAGGTTTGAAATGCCACAATTTTTAGCCCTTAGATAGATGAGGCATGTGACGTAGATACCACACTGTTCAATATGTGGCCTGTATTTTTTGTTTTTTACACCTTTATATTGTGTAGAACTAGGGTAAGACACAGCAAAAACAGTTAAATGTAGGCCTGGAATGCCACAATTTGTAGCCCACTGATAGATGAGGCGTGTGTCGGAGATACCACACTGTTCAATATGTGGCCTGAATTTTTTTTTACACCTTTATATTGTGTAGAACTAAGTTAAGACACAGCAAAAACAGTTGAATGGAGGCCTGAAATGCCACAATTTTTAGCCCACAGAGAGGTGATGCGTGTGACGTAGATACCAAGCTGTTCAATATGTGGACTATATTTTTTGTTTTCATCCAGCAAAATAGTATATAGAACTAGGGTAAGACAAAGCAAAAACACTTGAATAGATGCCTGAAATGCTATAATTTTTAGCCCACAGATAGATGAGGTGTGTGACGTAGATACCACACTGTTCAATATGTGGCCTTATTTTTTGTTTTTTTACACCCTTATAGTGTTTAGAACTAGGGTAAGACACAGCAAAAACAGTTGAATGTAGTCCTAAAATTCCACAATTTGCAGCCCACTGATAGATGAGGCATGTGACGGAGATACCACACTGTTAAATATGAGGCCTGTATTTTTTTTTGGCCAGCAAAATTGTGTCAATAAACAAGCTACGACACAACAACAAAAAATTCTATAGAGGCCTGAAATGGCACAATTTTTAGCAAATGATATGCGATCCGTGTGGCAGACAAAACCCAGTAAACTATCATCATCAACCTATAAAAAATTCCATGGCCAGCCGGATATACCTCCCAGGCCTAAACCTAACCCGAAAAAAACAGACCTCAAAGGTATAGATAGCTAATAATGTCAGATGACATATCAACAATCAATAGTATAGCATAGAAATCCACAACACAATAGAGAGGATTTTCAAAAGTATTAAATTTATTGTGAATATTTAACTAGTCAAAAGTTATACAGGTATAAATGTGAGGTAGATAGAAATAGCAG
>VIAB01000099.1:61454-77673 GCA_009801035.1 Oophaga pumilio
TGTTTAAGTGAAGGAATATTCATTTGCTGCTCCCGCCCACTGCTCTGCGCTGACAGGTGGATGGGGAAACTGGTAATTAATATTCCTTCATTTTAAGCATTGGGACCACGTGATTTCCCCAGCGCCAGATTCCTGCAATGGCAACATTTTCCTGCCTCCTAGTAGTGCGATCCCACTCCGCCACTGCCCCTTCCTCACAAGTTACATTTGGACCATAAGACGCACCCCACACTTTCCTCCCAAATTTGGAGGAAAAAAAGTGTGTCTTATGGTCCGAAAAATACGGGACTCATCCATATATCATTACATGCTCTGTAGCACATTTTGGTGTTATATAACAGTCCAAAAAAGCGTTTAAATTTTTTTCTGTATTCAAATACTCATGCATATACTATTAGGTGCTCTGTGGTACATTTCAGTGGCATATAACACTCCAAAAATCATTGAATGGGTATGGTCATGTGTGTTAATGGGCATAGCCTGGTGGCAGCTGTGAAGCTTGGCAAGCTCACACACTTGCAATGCTTAGCCCATGTGCTCAACTTGGTAATTCAGCGGTTCCTTAAAACCTACTCATATTTGCCAGAGCTTCTGATCAAGGTATGCCATGTCAGCTCCCATTTCTGCAAGTTGGATACAGCTGCCACCGCTCTGGCGGTGCTGCAGCAGCACATGCAAGTGCCCTCTCACTGACTGGTGTGCAACGTCACTACGCGCTGGAACTACACACTGCACATGCTGGCAAGGCTTTGTGAGCAGCAGAGGCCAGTGGTAGAATACCACTGCTATACTAGAAGACTATTGTGGAAAATTTGTTGAAAAAATTCCCATCAGACAACGCTAGCAGCAAGGGGTAAGCTTCCTTGCCCAACCAAGGAGGAGAGGCTAGGGAGACACACACCAGGTACAGCAGAGGCAAGGGTACCCTGTCAAAGGCCTCGGCCAATTTCATGACACCATCCCAGTGTCCAGGGCCTGATGATCGGGTTTTTTTTACAAGGAGGAAAAAGGTTTTAAAGATGGTCAAGCAATACTTGGCTGACAAAACCAGTGTACTCGCTAATCCTCTGCATCCTTCAGCTATGGGGTCTCAAAGCTGGACACTTGGCATGAGCTGTCCCTCTATGCCTTGGAGGTGTTGTGCTGCCCTGCCACTGACATCTTGTCTGAGTGCGTTTTTAGCACTTTTGCCTGTCAACAGAAAGTGTTTTAATGTTCAATATTTAAATGAGGCCTGCAAATTGTTGCCTTATCTATGGATCACTGAATGACTCGCCTTCAAAAATGTTTCTGGCTTTGCACTTTGTGCAAAACCTTTATGAGTGTAGAAGTACCACAGCTACATTTTCTTAATTTTTTATGAGGCACTCCAGTTGGTGCCTTCAAGGGTGTATGGATGAACCTGCTTGTAATTATGGGCAGGCTTTGCACTGTGCACAGAGCTTTTATGAGGCACTTCTTGCTTCCTTCATAAATTACACCAAAATTTCTAATTTTTTAATAAAAGATTAAATTTTTGTTTTACTTAAATTATTATTTTGTTTTAATCCTTTTTACATTTTGCCTTATATACAGGTAATTCTCCAGGAAAAAATGTTTCTTAACATTTTTTTCCTGTAAGCTCCAATTTCTCATAGATTTTGAATGTTTTATTGTCAGTCCTTAAAGTAGAGTAAAAGTGTGACCCCATTGTTCTCCGCAGCGATCTGGGAGTCAGAGATGCTTGCAGGGGGCTTCCGCATGCTGTTCTCCTTCCATTCAGCACTTTTATCAACTATTTCAACATTTACACTACCTTCCAGACCTCTTTGTAGGATCTGCCAGAAAAATGCTTGTATTTCCCATTGACTTCCATTATACTAGTTGCTCGAAACGAGCATCCGAACATGAGCAATTGCTTGGTTCGAGTAATGAGCATCCAAGCATTTTAGTGCTCGCTCATCTCATCTGAAAACATTTCAATTAATGTTTTAAGCTATCTACTAATCTTAAATGCTGAATAGATTTTAACATAACTTATATAATTTATTTTTTACTATTTTCTTTGGATCCATCTTCACAAGTTATAATTCTTAGTAATGATTTTCTGTCTGTGTTTGAAGCTTTTATATTTGATCTATTATTTAAATCCATTTTATATCTTTCTTTCATATCATTTAACAAGATTTAAGCGTTGTCCCCAGAATTCTTGTTATTTTATCATCACATTTGGTGAAAATTTATTGAGAACGATGGGTGCTGTATATTTTTATGCATTATCTTCTGCATTTTTTCCAGTACGTTTGCATAGATTTAAAAAGGGGGTTTCTGAGAAAAATGTTGATGGCAGATCCTCATGACCTGTCTCATTTGTTCTTGTACTTGATTCTATAACTTTTTACCGCTGATTAGTGGCAGTCCTGTGATTTAAACACCCCCTCACATTACATGTTGATGTCTGATGGATAATAAAGCGTATTTTTTGAAAACCTTTAAATGTGATGTATAGGTGTATATAAAGGGTTAAGGCCCATAATACTATCTAATTTTAAAGGGAGACTATCATGCAATTCATGCTGCCCAAACTGCAGGCAGCACAAATCGTAGCCTGGCTCTTTTTTTGCAGCCAGATATGTTTTTTTTTCTTAAATGCGTAGTTTCACAGAAAATATGCTTTGAAGATCCTGCTGCAGTGCTGGGAAGAGCAGGCAGGGGCCGGATCTGAATTTGTGAAGTCTCTCCCTATGGTCCCCGGCTGGCTCTTCCTAGGGGTGCTGCATGTAATTTATAGGTCTCTCCCTATGTACACGCCAGGGAACGACTTGTAAATTACGTTCATTACCTGCAGCTGTGCTGGGCAGAGCCGGTCGGGGGTACCTCTAGATCTGCAATGTATATGCTTTCTGAAACACAAGAGTTGTTTATTACTTAAATAATGTTCTTTAATTTTTCAAACCTCATGAATTGTCCTATATTAGAAGGCCGGTCCTTGTTTTTCTTATTGCTTAGGCTGAGACAAAATTTGCCATATAGCCTAACCCTTCATACAAATCCTCTAAGAAAAAAAGGGGGAGAAGGCTCTTTGACTTTCTTTGTTGTGATAGGTGGTGAATTAGGGTGATCCATGAGTTCTGAAAATGAAAGCACATTAATAATTCATTTCCATTTTACATAAAAAAAAAACAATCATGATCCATATTTGCCATGGGGCAATCCTTTTAATATGATTGGCTATGCCTCACATTCAACTTCAGCTGGTAATCAAAGTCTATATTATGAGTATTACTAATATTTTCAAAATGAAACTGTGGGTATTTTCACATGGTACACTTAAGGCGCAAAAAACCACCACCAAATTGTCTAAATAGTTTTCCAATTTTTTTGCAGTTAGTTTGTGCGATACACCTGATTTTATATGAGATTTTTTAAAATCCTTTTCCAAGAAAAAGTAAAAACAACCCCCTTTCCTTCTACATAATATGTCACTATACTTACTGCTAGTAGAGATGAGCGACTTTGTTTGAATTCAGTTCAGAACACGATCGGAATCGAATATTGTTTTTGCAATATTCATCGAACACAGCCGAACGTCATTAGAGTCAATGGGAGTAGAAATTACCGAATATGTTCGGAACCGATCATTAGACATACATTCGGCACGAATAGTGTTCGAATATGGAAAATTCAGATTCGGGGCCAAAATCCGAACAAATTTGCTCATCTCTAGTTGCTAGATGGTGAACACACGAGTGGCTTTTGCTACAGGTCCGACATAAGTGTGGAATGCAAAGTCTGACTCGGCCGTGGGTCTAATGATGTGAGTGTAATAGCCTCATATATGACTATGGGGCCAAATACAAACAACCAGAGAGTCTCACATGTGAGAGAATCGGCTCTTTTATGCAAATGACACTCTGATAAGATTTTGATCAGATTCTCTCAGATGAGGAGAAGATAGAGAAAAAAAATTCTCCATCTACTCTATTCTGTCAGTCCATGGAAATCCGACTCAGATATCATCTGAGTGCAATTCAATGGTTTCCACAGACTCACTGACTTGCATGGCCGAGCACGTTCTAATATCAGATGAAACTTGGTCATACGCACGTTCCTATAAAATGACATATGTCCAAATGCGATCCAATGTATTGTCGGATTGCATGTTGACCGAAAATTTGTTTTTTTGCACCTGCCCTGAGGCTGTTGAGTTCAGGTCAGTGGACCCACAGCCAGGAAACACATGGCCGGTTTGGACATCGCAGTCTGTACACAAACCATGAATATCAGATGTGTGAAAGTAGGCTAACACTATTTGCAGCTATTCTCTGCTTCAACTAATTAAAGGAGATTCTAAATGAGGAACCTTCTTCTATTAACTCAGAATCTCCAAATAATGTCTATGAAAATAGCTTTTCTAAACAAGACAGCCCTTTAGGAATGACCTGTCAGCAGTCCTGACTGAAATACTCCATTAAATCATAATTCTGGAGAATTGTAACGTTTCTCTGTTGTTTCTCCTAGAAATTAATAATTTTACAAATGGGTGTTGTTATTTGGATGGTGGGCAGGTCCCTTCACTGTTCAATCAGTGCTTACAGTACCCACATAGAGAGTAGAGACACACTCCGTTAATAAGAGGATTGTTCACACCCAGTTCAGAATTTATTCATAAGTTTCTAACAAATTTTATGGGGAATATTAGCTTTGACTGAAACAGACTTTATTTTCATTGTATTGAGGTCATGTAGTTGTTGTACACAATGGCCACGTTTCACCAACACAGGCGTTTTTAACTCCAATCTTGATAAGGAGGCGTGTGCTGGACTCAGACGCTCATGCCTTTTAATGAATCCAGTGTGTTTGAAAAATGATGTACACCTGGAGTAAGATTTGTAGGGTAAGGATAATGAATGAATTTGAGAAGCGGAGGTTGCCACGCTCCTGATACACCCCAGCTCCACCCACTTTGTTGGAGTTGGTCAAAACTGTTGTGAAACCCCCAAAAGTCACAAAATTTTAGTGTAGGCTGCACCAAAATTTAGCAATTTTTCAATTTTTTTACACCAGATTTCTGGTAGAAAAGCTGAATGAATTGGGCTCTATACACATCCAAGTAATATAAAATCACAAAAAATCAGATTTATTTTAATTTTGCAATAAATTCTTTAAATAGATAGACATGTTCAGTAGGATAGGACCCATCCGAGGAAGGTCACACTGCCTTGTTTGATGGGCATACATGAATTGGCCAATTTATGTGCTAAGAACCTTCATTATTTGTAAGTATCTTTTTTGAGTAACAATACAGCTTAGATTTTATGTTTCCAGTTTTTTCATATATCTTGGCCCTTACAGAGTGATTTTGAGTTTTCTTTTTGTAGATAGATACATAGATATCACAGATAGATGATCACTGGAGATCTGACTGCTGGGACTCTGAGCGATCCTGAGATCAGAGCTATAGAATCCTAATAATGAGTCTATGCAACCCATCCTGAATATAACTATCTCCACTCCACAGTTTATAGCACTGCCAGAACTAGCTGATTACAGCATTTGTCATTCCTGTGCACAATGAATGGAGCCAAGGCCGCATATGTGTAGAGCATGTTCCATAGTCCCAATCTTGGGATTGCTTGGGAGGCTAATTCTTTTTGAATTTTCCTTTAACCCCTTAATGACCTATGACAGGCTATGTCCGTCATAGATCGACTCCCCCTCTTTGGTGCAAGCTCCGGCGATGGGTCTGCACCTTTTCTGGACATGACAGTTGTGGGTGGAATCTTTCCTAACTATGTAAATTAGCTGTTAAGATCTATGGGCCAGAATGAAATATCCCTGAGAATCTGCCTCCATAGCTTATTATAAAACAAAAGAGGAGTTACCAGTGTGAGACATGTAATGTCTGACAGTCTGCTCTCCCGAT
The DNA here is from genome assembly GCA_009801035.1 of Oophaga pumilio. Classification (NCBI taxonomy): domain Eukaryota; kingdom Metazoa; phylum Chordata; class Amphibia; order Anura; family Dendrobatidae; genus Oophaga; species Oophaga pumilio. The sequence continues at coordinate 67,360 of VIAB01000099.1, forward strand.
CTACATGTCTTACACTGGTAACGCCTCCTTTCATTTAAAATAAGCTCTGGAGGCAGATTCTATGGGAGTTCTATGTCCGGCCCACAGATCTTAACAGCTAATTTAAATATTAAGAAAATTGTGTATTTCTTGGGAATAAGACATCAGATCACAGCTAGGTATCATTTTAATCAACTTTCTATTACCTACATGTCCATATAGACGATTGAGGAGGTTGATCCTACTGACAGATTCCCTTGAAGGTTGGGGCTTCTGGACAAACATGTAAGTGCTGCCAGCCTTTTTTATGGAAGGAGAGCAAAATGGAATAATAGTACTATAATACTGCTTCAATACTGGTCACGTTATACCGTCACATGGTCTTCTCACAGTGCTACCATTTCATGCCCATACTGTATAGTAGAGTAATGCATTAAACACATAACAATGCCACAGTGTCATTGCTATGTATGGCTCAAAAATAATGCTAAATGTTCATAAATAATTACAGAGCTGCTCCTGACATGTACATGGCACTTACAATTTGTGAATGAGTTCATACCATGTAATTGATACAACACAATATAGTAAATAAGAAAATGACTGAACATGGGTGAATTGATTGTGGTTGATTTAGTCACCACATAATCCATAATGGCTTTAAATTTCCCAGGCGCTCAGTAATAAAATAGACACTAAGTGAGTAATATACTGTGTTTGTGCTATTCTATTATATATGTGGCAAGAGTCATCATCTACATTTCCTCATGTGCTGTAATAGTAACATGTCACCATTAACAACAGGGTTAACTAAAGCATCAGGGGACACTAAGTCATTGTATAGAAAATCATCTTCCTGGGATCAAATAAAGGCCAAACGATGTAATGTAGTTAAAGCCACTAGAAGAAGGTTCACCATATCCAAAGCTTATCCCTGTAAAAAAAAAAAACTTAAAAGATACCAATAATTGTTGGAAAGAAAAAATGAAAAAGGTAAAGATACAAATTAATTTTTTATCCTAAATCCCTATTTAATGCCATAATCTAAACTATTTTCTAATATACTTTAATTAAACGTTCCCTATCCTTCCCTAACTACCCAATCTAACTGCTTTTCTTTTTATTCCTACTTGCTTTTTTGATGATGCTTCATTTGAAAATCCTAGTGCATGCTGGGATATTCAAACTAAGCTTCATCGGGGGCATAGGCTGTGGTCACTGCCACTGTCCCCTCCTTGGAACAAAGTGATATTCCTTTTGAGGGGCTGGGCTAGTCCCTGTGCAATGTGCGCAATGACAGCTGACTGTCTTGCTGGAGAAAGAGTGCACTGTCATTGTGCACATTGCACAGTGACAGAGCAGGGACAAGCCAAGCCCCTGAAAGGATCATCACTCATGAAACTTTGTTTCAGGGAGGGGGTAGAGGCTACAGAAGTGACCACAACCTATGTGCCCTGATGATGCTGCGTTTGAGTATCCCAGCATGAACTGGAATTTCCAAATAAAAATCATCAAAAAGGAAGACGGAAAAAAAGAAAAGCAGCTAGATAGTGTAGTTAGGGAAAAATAGGGAGCACTTAATTAACGTATATCGGAAAATAGTTTAGATTATGGCATTAAATAGATGAGATTTAGGGTGAAAATTAATTTGTATTTTGGATCTCCCCTTAAAGTATTTTCATTTCATTTTTTTCCTAAATGTTATACAGTACAATAATGCATAAATCCAACAGTCATTCATTTCAATTACTTACTAGAATATGTAAGCACTATTAATTGATGGGGCTAATGACAACACAATAAGGAGAAAGTAAAAAAGTGAGTCTACGTAAATACAATCCTTTTGGGGCTGGTGCACATTGTGATTTTACAGAAGCTTGTAAAAACTTGCCATTCTCGATATGTGCCATATTACACCAGTATTGTCCACAACAGGGGGCCTATAGCGCCGCACAATGACTACTTGGAGATCTATAATACAGTCATACAAGGTAAAACATAATTGTTGTGCTGTATTTAATTATTTGGATCTACAGAACACTAGGTCAGAGAAAACCAAAAACAAGACACAAAAAACAAATATCCTAAAATAAAATAAAAAAATAAATTGCAAAAATGCATGAAGGTAGTAATAATAATAAGGGTATTTAGTAAACATAATTTTGATCAAAAGAATGTACAAGCCATCCCGCCACATCAAGGCAACCCTTGTGGGACAGTCCTAACTCTTGTATTAAAACCTTTTCACTTGTCAAGTGACGTAAATGTGGACAAGGACCGAGGGACTGAACCACCAGTAAAAGCATAGGCCAGACAGGATGGATTTCCCAGCTCAGAAACAGGGCGGTCACACCGTTATACAGGATGCATTTTGAACTAAATAAGATGACACCGAACCAAATAGAAAAAAGGGGAGTGCAACCTTTATTGGTGTGAGAGGCACATTCTCACATTGTCAACCAGACCCAATAAAATAGTGGTGTTAATAATTTACATAAAATATGAGGGCTTGTGTTTACATGCTGAGTTGTATTAGCTATTACCACCATTTTTGGGAACATATTTCTTTTGGGGGTAAGGACTAATAACTTGCCTTTTTTAGATTTGGTAAGGTTCATTGTTATAGGGGGCTGGCTGTTAATCCTCTGAGGTCCTGCTGGTGGTAGTGTATCATCAGTATTTCATTCATTTTGCTGGTCCCTATCACTTCACACTGTCCCTGAGAGATTGGAAACTCACAGAGTGGAACAAAAATTGACTTCCAATGCTGTGATTGGACTTGATCACTGACTGGTAGTGTCATGGGAGCCCTATGGCTGCCTGAGTGCGTTTGATGTGTGTATATGGGAGTCTTTGGCTGACATGGTAATGGTTTTTTTTGGTTCACAATGTCTATTCTTAGGGTCTGTGGCTGACAATGTTATGGGGGTTATATTCTTACAGAGTTACAAGGGTCGTGTAACTGACAGTGTTTTGGGGGATCCTGTGGCTGACGGTGTTATGGGGAGTCTGTTATTATTGGTGTTATGGAGGGTCCTTTGGCTAATAAGGTTATGGATTCCTGTGTCAAGTGTCTTTTGTGAAGTCCTGTGGTTGACAATGTTATGGAGGTTATGTAATTAACAGCATTATGAGGGTCAAGAAGTTGACATTGTAATTGGGGCACTCTGGTTATCAGTGTTATGGATGTTCCTGTGACAGTATTATGGATGTTTAGTGGCTGACAAGGGTCCTGTGGCTTTCACTGTTTTGTGACGAGTCCTGAGACTAACAGTGTTATTAGGGAATCATGTGGCTGACATTGTCTTCTTTGGGATTCTGTGGCTGCTAGTGTTATGGAGACCTGTTGCTGATATTATTATGGGGTCCGGTGGCTATTGGTATTATGGCTGGTCCTGTGGTTAACAGGGTTGTGGAAGGTTGTCTGATGATTGATGTGAAAGACATAGTTCTTGGGAGACCTGTGGCTGACAATGAAATGAGGGTCCCTTGGCTGTAAAGTTACAGTGGTCCTGTGGCTACAATGTTATGAGGGATCCTGTGACTGTAATGTTATGGGGTTCCTGTGGCTGTGTCTCTTATGATTGACAGGCTTATGAGAGGTCATATGATTGCAATATTACGGGGTTCCTGGTTGAGAGTGTTTTCTGTGGATTTCTTGCTGATAATGTTATTGAGGATCATGTGGCTGATAATGTCATGGAGTTTTGAAGATGACATTTTTATGGGGGAAGAACATTGTAGCTATTAGTGTAATGGAAGGTCCCGTATCTGACAGTGATATGTGGATTCTGTGGATGGAATGTTACAGGGGTCCTTTGTCTACAATGGTATGGTGGTCATGTGGCCGACAATGTTATGGGGTTCCTGTGCCTGAATGTTTTGAATAATGGCTAATGATTGTTAGACATGGCTAATATGCTGGAAATCTGCTGGGTATTGCAGGAGGTCAGTGGGAGTATAATGCTCAAGTCTAATTTCTGGGTGTCATGCTGTGCAGAGACCCTTCTGTAGATTTTACATTGGTGCTCAGGTGTTTTAGATCATGCTTCTGGATTTTGACTCTTATTTCATCAATTTTCATACAATGGTTGAATTATAAAGAACTCCATGGGTGAATTCACCACAGGATCGGACTTGTTATATAAGAAAGTCTGCAGCATTGCCTTAAGTCCTCACCAAATTTTTACTGTCTTAAATCTGCATACCCGACATGTGTCAACTGGGACTTTATTGGGTAACTACCCTTTGTTTCAGCCCAACACTAAGCAGAACTGTTTAACTAAATATTATTAATTACCATACAAGATTCTGCCCTTTATAGTTGCTGCTATGTTCGTAGTTTCTCCAAAAATGGACCTAAAATGTAAAGTTAAAAGTGTCTACAGTAGACACCACTGCCCATTCCTCTTCATTAAAACAAAGTACTTTAACAGGTATTTTATTATTTTGTCAGTATAAATCAGCCTATTTCAGAGTATAACTAGTAGCAGTTTTATGAGTTAAATAAATGGCTTTAGCCATGGCTAAAATCTATTTTTGTCTCTTACACAGAAAAAAACCCGGCATATCAGTCAATCCATTACTATCATAATAGGAGAAGTGGGATTCTTAATTGAATCAGTTAAGTGGCTGTGACAGTGCCATGGCTAATAAATGACTGGGATGGCCCGGTGATTTAATAAATCATTGTGGTCTATTGGGATTTTCTTTAGAATAGCTCAGATACCTAGGATTAAATGGCCATATGTTAAATAAATTGTATGTGTTACATTAACATTTCAGCACATTGCAGAAAGTATAATGAAGGAAATTTCACGTTGGATCTGTGTTCTGTACTGGACTAAGGATGTAGAGGAAAAAACGTAAATTTAACAAGAAGCTCTAGCGAAAGAAAAAAATAACTAAACAAAAGAAACAGGAAAAAAGTATATTCTGGTCATTCCTTTTAGAACACATCTATACACAGCTGATAACACAGGATCCACCAATGACAATAGGTGATGTCACAGCTGACCTGCTCACCCTCCCTTTATAATGACCTTTGCACATGCTCATTAGAAGCCCCGATACAAAGGTTAAAGTCTGAGTCAGTCTACGGCTACACATATATATATATGTGGATTTCCAGAAACAATAGGAAGTTAAAGTCTGAAAAAATATAAAAAAACTGACCGTCACATCCAAACATAAATCAGGTCTGAACAGGTGCTTACCTAGAGTAGCCAACTCAAATACAATCAAACAAATAAGGCAGCACTCTGTAGCGCTATAGCATGCAAACATGAAAAATGAAAATTGAATTGCATTACTGCACTAGAAATATGAAAAATTGAGAATGCTTAGCGCATAAATTGGCCAATTCATGTGCACCTGGCAGCCACGATAAGGCGATTCTCGTTGCCAGGATCTAATGCCAATCCTCTCTTGGACTAAAGTCTATATCTCTATGGAGGGGTAGGATCCTGTTGCAATTAAAAACACCTGAGGCTAAGGGGCGGAGTGCTCAGTCAGAAGGCTAATACAAATATTTCATGTTTGCATGCTATAGCGCTACAGAATGCTGCCTTATTTGTTTGAAAGTCTGAGAAAAAGCCTCAGTAGCCGGATTGAAAATTGTAAGATTTCTAAAAATTTTTAATACAGATTGTGATATGAGAAAAAATGTTGCCAACATATTTTAAAAATACTTTTAACACAAAAACTTGATTTAAGCAAGAAGTCATTTTCCAATGACATATTCCCGGTATGCATAAAAGTAAATAATAGAAAACTGACTGAAACACCAAGAACTAGTCTGAACAGGTGCATACCAAAAAACAACTTACAAATCAAAATAGGAACATGGTTGCACTCAATCGTGTTAAAGCATGTCAATGTGAAATACGTGAAATGTGAACAGCAAAATGGCTTTTGAAATTTAGGAAAAATACACATTGCACAAAATTTGGCCAGATAATGTGAGCCCATCCACTATCGCCAAGGTAATCTCATGAATCGGATGGGTCCCTGACTTCCCGTCCAGTGTGAACACTTACCTAAGGCTAATATCTGCATGCATGGGTGAATGTGGACACCTTTCTCAGTAAAGCCTACATATATGGGTTGGTGAAGGGCTAGTCTAAACAGGTGCATACAAAGCGTTTCATGTGTATTTTTCCTAAAATTCAAAAGTCATTTTGCTATTCACATTTCATGTATTTCACATTGACATGCTTTAACACGATTGAGTGCAACCATTTTCCTATTTTGATATGTAAGTTGTTTTTTGGTATGCAGCTGTTCAGACTAGTTCTTGGTGTTTCAGTCAGTTTTCTATTATTTACTTACATGTTATACTTTCTGACTGAGCAGTCCGCCCTTAAAAATGTGGGGGCTAGGAATTAATTGGATCATCCAGGGTAGTACATTCCAGAAAACTGATACAGCACAAAAAAAGTCTTGGAGACGAAGGTGGGAGGTTCGGATTGTGGAAGATGTTAGTTTGAGATCAGTTGCACAACAGAGAGAATGAGTAGGGTGATTGACAGAGTTGAGGAGGAGATGTAGGGTGGTGCAGAACTGTGGAAAGGTTTGTGGGTGAGAGAGAAACCTTTATATTATATTTTGCAGCAGATGAGTAACCAGTGCAGTGACTGGCATAAGGTGCAGGCATCAGTAAAGTGGCTGGACAAAAATACTGGAGAGGAGAAAGTTTGGTACGAGGGAGACCGATCAGTAGTCCAGATGGGAATGAATAAGAGAAACAGTAAGCATTTTTGCAGATTCAAAAGTGAGAAAAGATTGGATTCTGGAGATGTTTTTAAGATGCAGGTATAGAGAGATAGATCATAGATAAAGAGAGAGTTTCTGGTGACAGATCTCTTTAAGATATGCAATGTACTTCACAATGTATGAAAACACAACAAAGGAAAAATTGCCAGCAGCATGGGGTGTGCGTGTATGTTACTAAGTACAAAAAAATCCTGGAGCAGATAGACAGAGGTCAGTTGGGCAATTCATTACTGAAGTTTCTTAGTTTATTGTGTGAGGTTGTGATTTAAAGGAGTTGGCTTGCAAATAAAGTGAAAGATAAAATGCACCTTACTGATATCTAGAGAACATTTCCTTGGAATTTTTGCAGCCAAGTTTTTATTTCATGACTTCAGAATCAGGTTTTAGTCAAATGGCCAAGGGTATGCAAATACCCAGGGCATTGTACTTGTCGCATTAAAGGGGTATTTTCAACATCATCCTTCAGAACCACGCTGCTCCTCTGCCTACTGGCTTTCTGTTTGGGATATGTTCCTGATTGATTGACAGTCCGGATCAATGGCATGGTTTTGCTGCTGGCCCAAATGGTGTGCTTTCTGTAACCTGGTTGGAGCCAACTATCATGCCAGTTTCAGAGAAGCACTAAGTTTCAAGCTCTAGTGGAAAACCAGGAGACCAGCTACTGCTGATAGGCTGCAAAGATGACTGGTAACTAAGTAAAGAACCTTAAATAATGGAATTAAATTCCCTTTGTTCTTGACAACTGAGAGCAGTTTTAATAACAAGTACATTGCAAAGTTGCTTGTTTTTATGAGCACTTTGCAAATGATAAAAATTGTTTTCCTAAAGTTCAGATTCGACACTGTCCAGATCTTTACTTGTATTGTCGCATACGGTAATTCTTTCCTTCATTCTGTCATTTTTTAGGTAGTTTTCCAGAAGTACAAAGTCAGGTTTAGTAAAAAAGTATGTTTACAATGAGTCCCACACTACAGTCAAAGAACAGGTTGATTAATTAGTGAAGCTAGTTTTCATACCAAAAATAGGTTCCTCAGCAGCTGCAAAAAGTATAGAATTCTATGCATGACCTAAAGACTAACAAAATGAGCATATACCCTGCAATAAGTAAATAGTTATAGTACATGTAAATAACATAGGTTACTTTTTAATAAAAAAAAAGCGTAAAAACCATCCCACCGCGACAAGGTGTACCCAAAGAGAAGGTCCTTTCTTCTAGTATTAAGACCTCACCTTGTGTCAGCCGACCTCAATATAGATGGGGCAGAGCAGATCCCAAGCCCGACTGTTTGGACACCTGCCCATGGGAAGCTATATAGATGAAATGCCTAGAGCTCAAAGAGGTGAAGCCATTTTAACAATGGGAATAGAAAGCAACGGCTGATTACTTGCTGCCAAACTCTCACCCACGCTGGCGAAAAGCTGCATGGCTACAGAGGGCGGGCATGAGGTTTAGTGATAGTGACATGTATTTACTCACACCTCCTTGTTTCCTCATTATAGGGAATATTTTGCTCCCTAATATAAATTAGAGGAAATAATGGAAGTTACCTGTGGCTTTTGTTCTTTTTCTTTGGTATGGTCACAAAACTTCTTAGTGAGTTCTAATATTCTCATAATTTACATTGAAGCGCTACTCCCATCTCCAAGATCCTATCCCAATATGTAACAGGTGTAATAATAATAATATTAGCAAATACCTCCAAAAAGAAATGTAGTATCTTTTTTCTGATTCGCTATGTCTCTTTCATCATGTGCAAGCATTGCAGGACCTTAAGTATCTATGGTTACGACCACTGATATAGTGACAGTTAGCTAGTTGCTAATAGTCGTAACCATGGATACCTAAGGTCCTGCAATGCCTGCACATGAGGAAAGAGATATTACAGTTGAGAAAAACTATGCAACATTTCTAATTGGAGGTATTCGCTAATAATATTATTATTACACCTACTATATATTGAGATAAGATTTTGGAGATTGGTATACTACTACTCCCATAAATCATAGTGTAATAATTATTTGATTGATGGGATATTAAGTGCTTATTACAAGCAAGCGTACCTTTAATGATTTAACCTCTTACTTATTAGGCCTGGTGATTGGCTGCAGTGGTCACATGCTGCCGTTATGAGTTCACCATTGTAGCCATATCAACAAAGATAGTAAGAACTGGAGCAGAAGGAAAATAGTAAGGCTGATTTTGATATTTTTTAACAAAATAAAAAAAATAGAAAAAGTGTTAAAAAAAGTACATTAAGTACAGCAATTATTATTTATCAGTATATCCTGGTTTTGTGAGCCTTATTCAGCTTCCTTCATGTTCACTGAATGTAGGGATATTAGAAGGGGCACAGACTGCCGACTGTTAAAAAATCATCCCAGTGCTTGCAGCCATAACCAATGGCAGTCATTACTACAAACTCTGTGCGGAGATGGCATGTTTCCAGATACTGTATGACTTTGAATCTCTCCCACCCAGCAGGATAACTGTAAAATAAGGGAGCCTGGAGGGTCATGTGAGGATAACTCGATGTACTGAATGATTTTCTGGTTAATGAGTAAACGTAAGACACAATGATACTTAGATTTTTATTTAAGATTTTACCCGTTTCCCCTTCCGCATGTCTACAGCACACAGCTTTCTTTATTCAGAATATGATCATACAGATCCAGAGGAGGGGTAACATGAAGCCACAAGACCCATGTGCAAAATGTGCAACCCGGCTCCCAAGCTATCGTGTATCATTAGTAGGACTGGTCCCATTTGGTTTCATTACTCGGGGTAATAATGGTGTAAACCAAAGTTTAGAATATTACGGTGTGCTTACTTTTCTTCTAATTGTGAAAAGGATGTAAGTAATTATTTATGATCGCGGATACTATTGAGGTTCAGGTGGTTGTGGAGTGAGATGTAAAAGTTAATACCGCTATACACACCATTTTTTAGTGTCTGGACTGAATATAACAGAGATGGCACAAATAAATTTGCAGGACCCAATGCAGCAGTCATGCCTGCCAACCGTCGTCTACCTGACCGCATCGTGGCTCCTCTTTTGATCAAAAGGCTTGGCGCGACATCGCATGTGCATCACCCGAAACAATGACATCATGCTAGGCTGGCGAATCAAAAGAAGAGCCATATATGCCTGGATCAGATCTATCCACGGCTCGCGTCAGGCAGGAGGCAGTTATCAGGGATTTCATTGCGACATAACAGATTACTGCTGAATCAAGTCCTGCAAATCGATTTATGTCACATCAATCATATATATTTATTCATCATGACATTATAATCAAGGTGACAGTCCGAGTGACTTGGATAAAAAATACCTGACTGCAAGCAAATGGCATCCTAGTTTGCATCTGTCAGTTTTTTCACTGACTAATATTAGGTGATATTTGCACTATGTTAATATTTCCCTTTGCAAATAATGTCCAAGAGAATTCAGTACATAGAGATGGTTTATTTTGGCAAAAAGTGATGGACTTGTCATGTTGTGCCATTAGGAGGTTGTTAAGCATTAACCCCTTAATGACCAAGCCATTTTGTAGGTTAAAGAC
>VIAB01000099.1:105830-122496 GCA_009801035.1 Oophaga pumilio
ATTAACACAACACATGGTGGTTAGCTTTGGCTACAGTTTGCGTTTAATAGAAAATAAAAAAAATGCAAAATTAAATATTTATTTACTAAATTTATATTTTAAATGTATACTTTGTTTGTGCTGAATATTAATAACAACAGAAAAAATACAAGGATCTGTTTCCAGAAATGTTTCCCCTTCATTCGGAATGCATCTTTTTAAATGCTTAATGTATAAACCCCAAACACAGGCATAAGTAGCTGAGTGCACTTTTCAATATGGGAATGAATTGGAAAAAAACTGTTGTATTTATTGAAGTTGTACATTGATTTACTCAGTAAACTATACATGCAAGACTAATTTGTATGTAAGGCTAGCTTCACATTTTGTTCTGGCTATTGAAATGGTACAAAGAGCAAGAAAATCTTTCAACATATATCCGACATAACGTATCATTGGTCAAATACAATAAATGCTAAATGATTGACACCTGGAATACGTTTTGGCCATTTTCTTTTTTAATACAACTGTATGATAGTAATAGCAGTCGTTAGAACAATTATGCAACTGTGCAGACAAGTTTCAGATCTGAGACATACGTTCAGCTTATTAAATGTTTTGGATGCACTTGGCCAGTGCCATTGACTTGAATGGGACTGATCTGCACTTCCCTGCACATGAGGTGACCAGAACACCACTGTGCAAGGAAAAACAATTAAGGGAACACGATGCCCCGACCAAATTGGATGACAACTAACCATGAAATGATGTCATAGCCTAGCAATATGACATCACTTTCTAAGATGGGAATATCCCTTTTGACCTAGTTAGCCTAATCTTCAACTACCAAAGTTTTTACCTGGGAGTCCTATAGTCTTAATATATAAGGGTTTTCATCTGGATCTCATTTAGTTGTTTTCAAGTCTCTAAAACATGTTTTCTATGGTGCAGAGATGGCTTCAGAATAATAACATTTGACATATACACCTGCTCTAACCCCTGTGGATCCAGCACAGGTTACACATCATCAGATGTATTCCTGATAACGTGTCGTTCCATCCGCAGTATCAGGTGACCGAAGAGCAGGACATCATCGCTTCCTGGGCTGGTGCAGATCACTGGACAAAGCCTGCGCTGGATCCATGGTGGGTTTGTGCAATTAGGTTTGCCTATTGTAATACTATTTAAGCCATTCCTGCCTATGATAAATTTTGCTTAGAGGCCAGACAACCTCTTTAACTCAGAAAACCGAATAAACAGGACCTCACCTGTCTGATCTTATTACTTTTCTAAAACAATCGGAAAAAAAATGTAGTCATTCTCCATTAGATGTTGAGTTATGGAAGCATTCTCACAAAGAGGTGCCGTAGGGAGGCATCAAATGTCAGAGCAAGGAGTGCCTAAACACTAGAAGTACTCCATGCTGTGAAATACAGGCTTTCCAAACATGGTACCATCATGTGCATGATGTCTAAGGCAGTATTCACATGTCCATGTATGAACCATGATTTCGAGACCAGATGCAGATTTTTTGATCCGAGATCAACAACTTCATTGACTTGAATGATGAAACCTGCAGCCGGTCAAGACATCACAGTCCATTCTAAGACAAGGAATGTCGGACATGTGAAAAAAAGATAATTAATTCAAATTATTTAACTTTTTATGAACTAAAAAAATGAAAGACAGAAGCTTTGTATTTTCTTCCGATCTCCAGTTTCACTTCATCCACCTAGAGCATTAGGTTAATTGGTTTCTTCTGAAACTGGAAGCATGTGTGGGCTTGTGTCTGCGGGAAGGAAAATAGATTGCAAGCTCTCCAGGACCATAAACTAGTAAGAAAGAATAAGTCTTGATACGGATTTCATCAGGTATGGAAAGTGTCAAATAGACAACAATAATAGTAATAATAAATAATCACTTAGATGCCGATTTGATACCTGATTTAACATCAGTAAACTTCAATGAGTAATATTTGAATTAGATAGCAAATTGTGCTGATAAATAAAATAACATCCTACTTCCTCGTCTCATTTTTGTGCATAAAGAGCACGGCCAAGGTGTATTAAAAGAACACGCTGCGACACATAATGCCAAGCAAATCAAGTTTCCCTTTAAACATTTAAATCCTGTGTAAATAGTTACTGCAAATATATGAATCAGAAAAATGCACTTTCAGCCGTGATGACCACTCCTTTCACTATCTGCTTTTATTTGAAAATCGACAAACACAGCGCAGAGTTTAGTTCTGTTTGCTTTTTCTGCTGAAATGGTTTATTCTGTCTGAAAAAAAACCTCAACGTTTGGCTAAAGGTAACACAAGTTAACATGTCAAAACAAGCTGCAGGAGTTATTTTTGATACGTCTCAGTTAGGTGTATAATGTCTTTCTTAGTTACTTAAAATTGTTTGTGCTAATTAACATTCAGAAATAACAAACATTAAGCACACTACATAAAATGCAACATAAAGGACTACAGAACAGTATTATTGACTTTTTTTCCTGGTTATATGCTTTCTTACTTACCGTAATTTTTTTTTTATAAGGGCTCGTGCACACGACCGTTTAAATCAGAAAAATCAGTGTTATTCGTGGTTTTGATGGATAGCTCTTGCACCCACGTTATTCTATGGGGCTGTACACAAAAAAATTCAGTATACTGAGAATCGGATGGTGTTCACCCATTCAAGTCTATGGGTCCGAAAAAAAAATCGGACCTCACTCTGGTGATATCCAAGCGCAGTACGATTTTCACTTACAGACATAATGGAAAAACTTTTTCTTCTTTCCACCTCCGAGAAAATCGGGTCCCACTCTGATCAAACTCTGATCAGAGTCTGATAAACATAATTGGACAATATATGAACTCCAGAGATAAGATATTCTGGAATATGGGCATCTAGGTATCCTTTTTTTCAAAAATACCATATATTCTCGTGTATAAGCCGAGTTTTTCAGTACATTTTTTGTGCTGAAAATGCCCCCATCGGCTTATATACAAGTCATTATCCAAGAAGCTGGCAGGGGATGGGGAGCGGCGGGACACAGGAGGCAGGAGCTGGCAGCTGTAACTGTGCCCTCTGCTAAAGAGAAATGAATATTCACTGCGCTGGCAATGAATATTCATTTCTCTATAGAGCACACAGTTACAGCCACAGCTGCCAGCTTCCAGCAGCTGTAAAAAAAAAACTCCCTACTTACCTTCCCCGCGTGCCCTCGCAGCATCTTGTTCCGGCTTTCAGCAGGACCTGCGGCCGAGCGATCACGTGTCCCCAGTGAGTGGAGAGAGGTGAATATTCATTACCTTAATGAGCGGGGACACGTGATCGCTCGGCCGCAGAAGCTGCTGGGAGCCGGAACAAGATGCTGTGAGGGCGCGCAGAGAATGTAAGTAGGAGGTTTTTTTTTATGCTTTTCTCATGGGGAACTATGCATTCAAGGATTTCAATGAGGAACCATGTATTCAAGGATATCGATGAGAAACCATGCATACAAGGACAGAGATGAGGAGCCATGCAGACAAGGACGGGGATAAGGAGCCATGCATACAAGGATGGGGATGAGGGGACAATGCATACCCGGCTTATACTCGAGTCAAGATGTTTTCCCAGTTTTTCGTTTCAACATTAGGTGTCTCGGCTTACACTAGGGTCGACTTATACACGAGTATATACAATATTGGAAAAAAAACTGTTGCTTTTCTCTTGGTATGTTATGTGTAGATTAGGATAAAGGGACCTTGCTTCCATAGGGGCATAAAATCACATAATTGTATTGTCCAAGGGCATAGGCAATGTGGAAAAAGCATATCATATGGTTTTTGTTTTCTGAAGAAGACGTGGGACACTTTGAAACGCATAGAGAAATAAGAAAAACTTTTTTATATTATCTCTGGTATTTGATGTTTCTTCATCACCTGGCAGCAAGGATACAGATCACAAACTTTCCATTTGTTACAATAGCCGAAAAATAGGATTTTCACATATCAGATCAGTGGGAGTCTGACACCTGGCACCCCTTATCAATCAGTTCCTACTCCAGCATGATGTTCAGAAAATCCAAAGAAAGAGCAGTGCAACCCCCACCAATCCTAAGGATAAACCAACAATATCTAAGACTTGGAAACCTCCTTTAAGGACTATATGAATATTTAACAAGTTAGCCTGTGTGTATTGTCACATAAACATAATTTGCATATTTCCCAGAGGAGCATTGCGGCTTTAAGTCTCCTCATCTCGGCATGCTTAGCATGTCAATCTCCGCAAGGAGAGACAGTACTTCTTGGATATCACATAAACATAACCAAACACATACAGAGGAATATGCTAGTTATATTTGCTGTTTATCTTATTTTTTTGCCATTTCCTCAGCAGTATGTACACGCCTTCTAACAGCCTTTCTCCAGCAGACTGATTTATGCCAGTAGATATAATACAAGAATATGAGTATCTTGGACCCTTGATGTGAGTTGTGAGTTTGCGTACTTTGGGATGTAGCCAGATCCTGTAATATTTTTGGGGGCATATAGGATGTTTGCCCTTTTGGGGTGCACTTGCATAGTGTGCGCATCTCCAACAGGATGTAATTCAGCACAGTGCACATGTATCTGTTTGACTAGCACCTTTAAAAAACCTCCCCATGGATGGTAGGTGTGTGAGTGCTGGTTCATCAGCATTTTGCTGTAATTCCTCTGACTTTATCATGGGCGATTTCTGCATCTTGTAGTATTAGTATCGTCACCAGGTACTGGTATGTTTTCTGTGATTTTCTTTAGTAGATTGCAATGCATTCATATCATAACACAACCAAAATAATGTATTTCATGACTCTTTAAAATGTAAATTGTAGAATAAAAAAAAATTAGGTTTCCCTTCCCTATTGCTGCATCTTTGATAATCTTAAAGGGAATCTGTCAGCAGTTTTTTTTTGCTATTTAATCTGAGGGCAGTATGAGGCATAGGCTGAGACACTGAATTCAATGATGTGTCACTTATTAGGCTGTGTGCTGTTGTTTCAATACAATGAGTGTTTTATCACCAGGAGATTATCACTACAGGACTAGCTGTCTGCATGCATCCTGGTCCAACTCCACCCCCAACACTGATTAGCAGCTTACTGTCACTATATAATGTGCACAGAGAGCCTGGTGAGGGCGGAGTTAGCTTTCAGAGCTCTGCTACCTGCTACATCTAAAAGCTTTGATTGTGTTGCAACTCCTGCACCCAGTAAACTAAATGATACATCACCGGAATCAGGGTCTCTTTTCCTACATTATGCTGCTCTCAGATGAGGTAGCAAAAGTCTGATAAAAATTCCCTTTAAAGATGTGCACTCAGACTGATATAGGGTATAGCATGAGTTGACTTGTGTAAAGGCAATAATGTCATCAATGAGGTGGCTATCTTTAATTACAGAGTTGTTTTTATGAGACAATCTCTACAAATCTATCTTTACTATATTTCCTGAATACTTCAAGCATAAAAAGGTTGTCTGGGCTAAAGCCCCCCATGCACACTGGATGAACGTCAGTATCAATGTGTTCAGCCGACAGTCTTTTCTGTGTGGAAGTCCTGAACAGATGAGTGTCAGTGGAAATTTTGACTGGCATGTCCAATTTTGGACTACCAATTATATTGTCACCTGGAAATAAATCGCTGTCAGACAAGTCTGGCAACAGCTCTTTCATGACAACACAGTGGTGCTTGGCTGAATGAGTGCTCCTAAGTATAGGAGAGCCAGGCAAGATAGATGCTGGCTGAATGATCATCTGAACCA
Source organism: Oophaga pumilio (assembly GCA_009801035.1). Taxonomy (NCBI): domain Eukaryota; kingdom Metazoa; phylum Chordata; class Amphibia; order Anura; family Dendrobatidae; genus Oophaga; species Oophaga pumilio. Next base: position 111,585 of record VIAB01000099.1, read on the forward strand.
TTGTTCATCCGACGGCCATCTACTGTGTATGGCAGCCTTAAGACTAAGTTGTTAAGCAGTTGTTCTTGGGTACTGAAGATAAGCTCCCATTGGAGTGAAGATGATCTGAGCTGCAGTTCCTAAGAATGGCCTCTGAAATTTGGTGGCAGTGGGTCCAAGTATCAGCTAAACAATGGGTTGTTGGGTGTCAACCCACGACTGATATGATATTAACGGTCTAGCCTAATCGGCTCTCCCTCAACAAATACTGTCAGAAGTTCTTTGGTAGATAAGCTGCCGAGTTCTCTTGTGTATGGACTAGTTGGGTATAGTAGCTGTCAGCCTAATAGTAACATAGTAACATAGCAAAGCCAAAAAAAGACATTTGTCCATCCAGTTCAGCCTATATTCCGTCAGAATAAATCCCCAGATCTACGTCCTTCTAAAGAACCTAATACCTGTAAGATACAATATTGTTACACTCCAGGAAGACATCCAGGCCTCTCTTGAACCCCTCGACTGAGTTCGCCATCACCACCTCCTCAGGCAAGGAATTCCAGATTTTCATTGCCCTAACAGTAAAGAATCCTCTTCTATGTTGGTGGAAAAACCTTCTCTCCTCTAGACGCAGAGAATGCCTCCTTGTGACCATCATCTTCCTTGGCATAAACAGATCCTCGGAGAGATATTTGTATTGTCCCCTTATATACTTATACATGGTTATTAGATCGCCCCTCAGTTGTCTTTTTTCTAGACTAAATAATCCTAATGTTGCTAATCTCTCTGTTTATTGTAGTTCCCCCATCCCATTTATTAATCTTGTTGCCCTCCTTTGTACTCGCTCTAGTTCCATTACATCCTTCTTGAGCACCAGCACTTATCCAATGGTTTAAAAATAAAAGTAGAGAATCGGATGAAAATTTACATAAGTTCCATCATTACAGTAAATGGAAAGTAACTTCTCCCTGCCAGATGAAGATCTTTATTATTGTGTTTTTTATGAAGTATTAAGATGTAAAGGGAGGAGGTAAGGAAGATAGATTGGTGGTCTCTTTTAGGAGCCACTTTATTCATTAGACTCTTTTATGATGACCTCTCATCCAGCCAACCAGTCTACCACTTTGAACTAATAAGGGGCAAGAGCCCTGAAATAGTTGTCTGGAAATAGAGGTTTGTCCTTTTTGGAGAAAATTACGGTTTAGATTTGTATCCTCATATAGGTCATGTGGCAAGGCTCTTTAAAGGGTCAATATTGACTTATAGGATTGCTATCTCCAATAGGTGGGACAAGAGACACTGTTCTCTTCCTCTGTGCAGAGGCTATTTGTATGTATAAAGTATTAACAAAGAGTAGAGAGGAAAGATATACGAGTAGTCTGTCTGATCCATTTTTTTCATTACTGGCTTTTAATACAATTTTTAAAAAATGAAAAAACAAGATAAATACCTAATTTCTCCCATTCTGATGATTATAGTGTCCCCACTGGTGTCTGCTTTCTGGTCCTGTTTTAACACATATGAAATGCCACAAGTTGCCAGCTTAGTTAATCACTTGCCACGGTGTTGACCCACCTTAGCCAATTATTGACTGGGCAGCATGTACAGCTTCTCAAGAGGGACCCAAACTAAGACCAGAAAAGGGACCATTAGATATTTGGAGCATCAGAACTGGAAAGCTTGCAGATTGATGGAGGTGAGTATTCCTTATTTTCTCTTAAAAAAATTATTGTCAGAACAACCCATTTATACTTTTCTGTATACTAGATCTATATTTTCTAATAGGTTATCTTCTGATCACACAATCCCTGGTTGACGTACAACCTTGTGTGTGCAAGGTGAGTTGAAGTATGACATTTTATGTATAAACTCATATCTACTTTGGCAATTTGTACCTGTAGCCTGTATTTCTGGAGTACTTTTCATGAAAATGACGATTTTCTATGAGTTCCCCTAAAAAAATAAATAAATAGAAGCACAGCTGACCTGTCGACTTAAGACCAGAAGGTATTTCTGGCAGAGTCACACTTTTAGAAGTGACATTTCAGTGAACCTATCATTGCTCTTAGAAAGCTTAACATAAGTCAAGAAATTGGGTTTAGGTTAGAAAATGTGCAACAATTTGTTTCTGTTTAAAGAAACATAATCAGGAGCCGTCAAGGTGGAACCTGATGAAGTCTTCACTCATCGAGAAGTTCCAGCATTGCCATAATATTTTCTTTCACTATACATGTAGACACTCAAAACTGAACTTACATTATTTCTTAAAGGAAACTTTATGGAAGAAACTGAAGTCCTTATGACAAGGATCTGTCATTTTGCCAACGTGTATTGAGTGATGGAGACCTATCCATTCTTGAACCTTTATTCTGGGAGATGTCTATATCATAATATAAAAAAAGCAGTGGGCATGGTGGGAGCCAACAAGTCACTCTGCTATGACCAGGACATAGTCACTCTGCTATGACCAGAGCATATCAGGGGCTATGGCAGCAAACTGAATCCTTTCACTGGATGAAGGAAAGCCTGCCTACCTTTGTAATATTTTACTTCCCTGTTCCTTACCACATAGCTCCAATTATCTAAGTTGAGATCTATTTCACTAAGATAATTCTTTCATAAGAGGTTTTCTTTGATCCAAGAAAAGGTTCAGTTTCTTATCACAAACTTTATCAAATCATAAAAGGAATAATCTTTGCCACCCTTCATTATTTCAAAGATGTATTACCCCAGTGTTTCAACACTTTCTTAGCTTTCTTGTAAAACTCCTTCATTCCATCTTGGCATACACTATTAATCAAGCTTGTCATTATCCTATAAATTCATGCTGCTATCTCAATATTCTAGTGTTACAAATAATCACATGGAGACTACTTTTTCTTATTCTGAATTCCACTCCCATCATGTATCATCACAGATAGCAGCAGAGCTCATAGGCGACATAAGCTGGGAAGGGTTTCCTCGTGTCCAGCCAAGAACTGAAGGGACAAAACCTGACTGCATATTTCTGGACTAGTTGTTACTTTTTAAGTCAGTCCAATTATTGACCTTACATTTTAAAGCACTAGCCTCTAAAACACTATTTTTTTTCCTAATAAAAATGGAACAATTTGGTAAAAAGAAATAGCCAAGGCAGTTAGTTTCAGTACATTACTGTACATGTATAACATTGCGCATATTATAGGCATAGAACATAAAAAAAAAATCAAGAGCAATCAACATAATGAAATAGGTGATAGACTGGTAAACACTGTTAGCATACAATCTGGGACTAGTGATGAGCGAATATACTCGTTGCTTGGGTTTTCCCGAGCATGCTCACATGCTCGGGTGATCTCCGAGTGTTTTGGCGTGCTTGAAGATTTAGTGTTTGTCGACACAGCTGCATGATTTGCTACTGCTAGACAGTCTGAATACATGTAAGGATTGCCTGCTTGTTAGGAATTCCACACATGTATTCAGATTGTCTAGCAGCCGCAAATCATGCAGCTGCGACAACAAACACTAAATCTCTGAGCACGCCCAAATACTCGGAGATCACCCGAGCATGCTCAGGAAAACTCGAGCAACGAGTTTACTCGCTCATCACTATCTGGGACCTTTCAACAAATATAACATATTGAACTGGATACACAATGTAATAGGGGCTGCAGAGCGGAAAAAAAAACTTTTTTTCTGTTTGTTTTTAATTTTGCCTTTCCGTTACAGAAATATTAGCAATCAAAGTATTTGACACCTAATAAGTTATCTTTAGTTAAAGAGATTTTCTAGCCTTAGGCCTCATTTCTGCATTGACTCTAGGTGTCTGCAGACTTGTGAATTTTCACATCGTGTACGCTGAGAGGATTCTCCAGTGCCGGTGCCAGAAGCAGTGGGTACGTGATCAAAACTATGCTATTTACATACATGTGGTTACATGCAGACTAGATGTGTTGCTCAGTACCCTTTGCGTTGACTAGACATGTCTAGTTGGAATGTGGCCGGAAGTATGCAAATTGTATACTTGCAGTCACATCACTGCCCGTTCCTGGCAGCAGCACTGGAGAATCCTCACAGCGCTCAATGCACATGATGTGAGGATTCACAAGTCTTCCTAAGGCTAGAAACACCTTTAATACGCAATTGGGCCTGTACATCTGAGGTGACTGCAGAGTGACAGTGAATGCAGACTTATCGATTTGGACCAGAAATCCCTTTTAAATAGGATCATTAGGAGCTCATACAAAGGGATATATCCTTAGCTTTAAGTCTACTCCCCCTTGAAAAGGTTCACAATGAGTGCATATGCAATTTAAATAGAAACATACTATCCTTTTTGTGAGTTAGAGCATACTATTTTTGATTGTGACGTTGCATGTGTACTATCTTATGCTACGGCTCATTTCTTTGGTTTACTTTGACTCAGAACATGAATTAGACAAAGAGTAATACTTTATATAATATACAGCCAATCATGCTGAAGTTGAGCTCATTAAGGGTCTTTATATTCACTGGGGTGGAGTTAGTTATTACGAAATGTAACGGGGAGAAAAAAAAGGAGAAGTTATAAGAAAGAAAAAAATAATAACGGGTGTGAGTCATCCCAGTAAGCGATGCAAAATGCAAATATTTGAAGTATAAAAATCAATGGATGTCAGGACAACATGGCTAAGCATATTCGATCCACGGTGTTCAGGTCGGAACAAATTTTCCATGTATGTCTAGTAAAATGCTGGACAATTTTTCATTTATCATAAATCTGCCCATTCTGAAACTGACTTCTTGTACGGGATCAGATCATTTCTTCCATGAATGTGCAATAGTCTGTTTGGCAGCCAGAAAAAGAAAGAGTAGAAGAGTAGATAAATTATAAAGAAGAACTATGCTTAATAACATAAAATTATTAGGAAATATGACTTTTCACAACTTAAAGGCAATGTACATACACTCCTCGTCAGCACACTGCGGTTACTGAATACATGAAGTCCAATATTGGTATAAATGTAAAAAACATAAGATACTTAGTTAACAATTTTGGATTAAAAAGCTTAAAAGCCATCCAAATTTACCAAAGTGTACTTTTTATGGATGATCCCTAATTTTAGTGACTTACCTCTCTTTGTACCAAGGCATTCCTCCAATGTACAGGAAAATAGATAGGACCCATGTATGAATGATTAACACCTTTCAGACATTTGACGTAATTGTACGCCGATGTCGGACTCCCCCTGTTTGGTGCGGGCTCCGGCGCTGAGCCCGCACCTTTCCGGGCACCTGTCAGCTGATCTATACAGCTGAAATGTGCCCGCAACAGCTGCGGGTGGAATCGTGATCCATCCACGGCTGTTAGCCTGTTAAATGCTATCAATTTCTGACAGTGGCATTTAACTTGAGCTCCTGGCAAGCGCACCAGAAATTCCACCCATTGGAGATCCCATCATGTGATTGCGGGTCACAGATGGGTTGGCATGACAACCAGAGATCTCCAGCAGACCTCTATGGTTGTCGCTGCTGGATTGCTATGAACGCCGATCATAGCAAATGAGCGTTTCTGCTACATACAGGCGATGTGATCATCGCTTGCATGTAGCAGAGCCGATCGGATTATGGCAGCTTCTAGTCTCCCATGGAAACTATTGAAGCTAGCCAAAAGTAAAAACAAATATTTTTAAAAATATAAAAAAATTTAAAAGTTCAAATCACCCCCCTTTCGCCCCATTCAAAATAAAACAATAAAAAAAATCAAACATGCACATATTTGGTATCGCTGCATTCAGAATCGCCCGATCTATTGATATAAAAAAATGAATTAACCCGATCGTTAAACGGTGTAATGAGAAAAAAAGTCAAAACACCAGAATTGCTTATTTTGGTCGCCTTAACATTGCATTAAAATGCAATAACGGGCGATCAAAAGATCGTATCTGCACCAAAACTGTATCATTAAAAACGTCAGCTCGGCGCACAAAAAACTAAGCCTTCACCCAATTGGAGATCATGAAAAATGGAGAACCTATGGGTATCAGGGTATTGCAAAATTTTTCTTCTTTTTTTAACAAACTTTGGAATTGTTTTTCACCACTTAAATAAAAAAAGAACCTATACATGTTTGGTGTCTATAAACTCATAATGACCTGGAGAATAATAATGGCAATAAACAATTGTGGGATTGCACTTTTTTGCAATTTCACCGCACTTGGATTTTTTTTTCATTTTCCAGTACATAGTATGTTAAAACCAATGGTGTTGTAAAAAAAAGTAAAACTCGTCCCGCAGAAAACAAGCCCTCACATGGCCATTTTGACGGAAAAATAAAAAGTTATGGCTCTGGGAAGAAGGGGAGCAAAAAATGAAACCGCAAAAACGAAGCTACCTCCGGGGTTAAGGGGTTAAAACCTTTCTGGGAAAGATGGGTGGAGAAAGTGGTACAGTCCAAGAAAAGGTCATCCCCCCATGCACAATACAAAAAAAATAGCAAAGAGCCTGCACACCTATGATATAAAATTAATATGCAAGTGCACAAGTATAATGTTGGCAATATACAATCATATATATTTTTATATATATAGATACAGTGGTGAAAATAAGTATTTAATACACTGCCTATTTTACAAGTTTTTCCAACTGCAAAGAATTTATGTACACTTCAATTGTGAGACAGAATCTAAAAATAAAATCCAGAAAATCACATTGTATTGTATACATTTTATTGCATGAAATAAGTATTTGGTCACCTACCAACCACCAAGAATTCTGGTTCCTACAGACCTGTTAGTTTATCTTTAAGAAGTCCGCCTACTCTGCACTCATTACCTGTACTAATTGCACCTGTTTTGAACTCGTTAATGTATAAAAGACACCTGTCCACACACTCAATCAATCACACTCCAACCTCTTCACCAAGGCCAAGACCAAAGAGACACCAGGGACAAAATTGTAGACCTGCTCGACTGGGATTGGCTACAGGACAATAGGCAAGCAGCTTGGTGAGAAAGCAAAGAATTGTTGGCATACTTATTAGAAAATGGAACAAACACAAGATGACTGTCAATCTTCCTCGATCTCGGGCTCCATGCAAGTTTTTGCTTAGTTGGGTAAGGATGATTCTGAGAAAGGTCAGGAATAATTTTAACTTGACACATTCCCTTTAAAATATGGAAGGATAATTGGGTAATTTATCATAAGCAATTATATAGCTACATATGTGAAGTCTGTTTTCAGCTTTTTATTTGTATTAAAGACTAATGAAGAAAGGTAAGGACAGTGAAAGTGTCACGACTCTGTTGTCAGGTGTCCCAGGACCAAGGGCGCCTTCCCTGTCCCTAATGCTAGGGGCGCCCTAGCTTGCCTTGTTCCCCAGATTACTTCTGATGGTGAAGCCGCCGGGGCCACGTACCTTGACTTAGCTCCTGAATCTGCCTTCAGTCTGTATCCTTCCCCCACCCAGGAAAGAGGGGAGTAGTAGTGTACCATAATACACCAACCAGACTAACAAGGTAATATGAACAGGGATAAAGGAAAATACCAATCATACAAATATACACACATAAAGAACAAAGGTAAACACCAGGGAGTGGACGATGGGGTTAAACCAAAGTAGGAGAAGAAAGGGAATTATCACACACTCAAAACCTAGCAACAGTCACAGATAAATCCTCCAAACGCCTTCACCAATAATAACCACCAACAACCTCCAGCCATGCAGCAAAAGCTTGCTCTGATAACCTCCAGCCTACCACCCTACCCGTGCCCTCCGTTCTGCTAATGACCTCAGGTTAACATCCTCATTAATCAGAGCCTCCCACTCCTGTCTCCAAGACTTTTCACGTGTTGCGCCAATTCTTTGGAATGCACTACCCAGGTTAATATGATTAATCCCCAATCCCCACAGTTTTAAGCGTGCCCTAAAAACGCATTTGTTCAGACTGGCCTACCACCTCAACACATTAACCTAAATATCCCTGTGTGGCTCGTTCAAAATTTTTTACCATAACCTGGTTCCTTGCATAATCCTTGCATCATGCAATTGTTACCATCCACCTTTCGTGTCTCCCCTTTTTCCTTATAGATTGTAAGCTTGCGAGCAGGGCCTTCATTCCTCTTGGTGTCTATTTTGATCTATGTGTTTATTGCTATGCTGTAATGTCTATTGTCTGTAGATGTCCCCTCTATAATGTAAAGTGCTGCGGAATATGTTGGAGCTATTGAAATAAAATTATTATTATTTATTATTAAATAATGAGTGCTAGCCAGGGCCCAGTTTATATAGGTGATGGGAGTGGCTAACAGTGAACAGCTGAGAGCCTTAATGCAGGAAAGCTTCCATGAGCTCTCAGCTGAGCAGATTATCCCTGCACTGCTAAAAGAAACTTACACCATTTAATCAGATGCTGTGGTCTTCTGGCTAATCTCTGTCACAATAAACCCGTGACAAAAAGCCTTAATTATGATTAATTAGTCTTTGGTCATTTGTGAACTTATTTGCTACTATGACTTTCATGACAGAATTGAGACCCAATTATGACTTTAGCTATGATTAAATGCAACAGTCACTTGGGGTGTACAGGTGGTGATAGCTGTAGCGATGGTACAACTTGGACAACTCCTTTCAAGGGTTATTATCATAATTAAAAGTCATCTTTTATCAAAACATTATCAACTATTTCTGATAGGCCCTTAGAAAATCACAATGGATGCATTTCAGATGCTCAATTTCTGGAAGTCTCAGTGGTCAGATCTCCACAAATTTACAAGTTATCGACTGTCCAAATATTGATTTACAGTATATCTTTTCTCTCCTCCTACCTTTCAGACCACTCCTTCACTGTACTGTTTGTTGCCTCTTTCCCTTACTTTCAGGGTTCCTCAAGGTTCATTCGTAGGCTCCTCTTCTATCTATACACTGCCCTTATTGGACAAACTGACAGCAGATATCGTTTCCAGTACCTTTTATATGCTGATGACATGCAAATACTGTATGCACCTCTTCTCCAGATATCACCCCCACCTTAATACAAAATAACAGGTATTGTCTGTCTGCCATCTCTAACATCATGTCCTCCCTCTATCTGAAACTGATTCTTTACAAAACTGAATGTCTCATGCTTCCTCCCTCTACTAACCTACCTCTACTAACCTACCTATACCTGATATTGCAATTTCCATGGGTAGTTCTACCATAACACCCAAGCTGTCTTGGCGTCACATATGACACAGACCCTTTATTCCCTATATCCATTCAATCATTTGCTGATGTCACCTGCATCTTAAAAACATATTAAGAATCTGACCCTTTCTCAACTTTGAAACTGCAAAAACTCTTACTGTTGCTCTCATTCATGCTTGCTTGGACTACTGTAACTCTCTATGAATCGATTTCCCTCCTACCAAACTTACCCCTTTCCAATACATCCTGAATGAGCCAGCCAGGGTCATATTTCTGTCAAGCCACTACACTGATGCCTCCACCTTGTGCCAGTCATTGCACTGGTTACTCATCTGCTACAAAATACAATATAAACTTTTCTCTCTCACAAACAAAGCTCTCCACATTTCTGCAACACCATATATCTGCAACTGATCTAAGACTAACCTACCCCATAATCTGAACCCACCACTTCTGTCTCCAAGACTTCTCTTATGCTTACCAATTTACTGCAATGCACTACACAAGATAATGCAATTAATACCCAACAGTCACATGTTTAATCATGTTTTAAAAATACATCTCTTTAAGCAGGAAAGATGTGTATCTTCGTACCGTGTTAGCCAGTAGATAGAAAAATATTTAGAGTTGAGAGTCCTCAGTGGTTGATACCTTTTAATGGCTAACTGAAAAGATGTAAGAACGATGAGGGGGAGCTCACTGATAACTAAAGTGGTGGGTGCCAGGAGAAAGCAGGAGTAACATCAAAAATATATATAACTCCGGCACACCAAATAGAGTTTTTTTGAAAGTTTATTAAACAAAAAATAATAAACAGATTATCATCCAAATGTGGTTCTTTGGTAAAGGACTAATCCAGACATAAATAAAATCGACGTTTCGGCTTACTAGCCTTTATCAAGAATAATAGTCTGAAACTAGAAAACAAAAAATAGAAGAAAGACACATTATATATACAATAGAAATAACCATTTTTAACAACCATTTTTAACATGGTAAAATAATTCACTTGGGACTGTCAAAGAAATAAGGGAAAGGAAAATAAGGAAATGTACAGAGGTTACCAGAAGCCCATAATATGTAGTGATATAATATAGCGTTACAAAAATACCCAGGAGAGGGATAATAGATGTCCCTTCCTATTAGAAAAATGTGCATGGGTCACTGGAACAGCAAAAAAATTTTTTTGAAAAACCATAAGAAATCTGGGCAAAAGGCCAAGAAGTAATGAAAAAGATACTATATATGAGAATCTCCATCTAGCACATAAGAAAAGGCCATTGCTGGCTGTATGCATAATCCGCAGTACATGAACACTATATATCACATAAAAAATCAAAAAAATGAGGAAAAAAAACAGAAAAAAAGAAAAGGAAGAAAAGAAAAATAGAAAAATAGAATACATTACTGTTAAATTGAGTCCTAAATCGACTGCAAACAGAATGTCAGCCGTCAGAAGCTGAAATAAAACGGGACATACCACAAGAGCACTTTGTGAGAATAAGGCACAGAAGATAATGCAGGACATCGTACAATGTATGTAACAGCGCAACCAAAGAAATGGTGAGGGAACCAGTGAGAGCAAAATTACCTTGAGAACAAACCGGAATGAATAAAGTAAGTCCGAGTGAAAAACACCAACGGTAGGTAAGTGAGGTCCGGTATCAGGTAGCGTCTCAATGTGTGGCAGATGCGGTATGACCGCAAGCGACGCTCATTTATGGTAGCTCAGGATGTACTTTGATTGCTTCCGGGTCGTGACTAATGAGGTGGGAGAAGAAGTGCGCATGA
>VIAB01000099.1:203701-224786 GCA_009801035.1 Oophaga pumilio
GGCAGGTGTCCGCAACTATTCCCGACAAGGTGGAGATTCCAAACTGGTACTGGAAGTGGAGTGAAGATAGGGTCTCGCCAGTAGCCAGGAATCTGACAAACAGAGAAAAAACAAAAATTAATATTTATGTCTAGGGTTTTTTAAAACACTAAAATAAAAAAAAATAGTACATGACATAACAATAATTCAGCAGGCTTTTGTTTACTGCATGGCAGAACAATAATTCTGCAGGCTTTGGAATAGTACATGGCAGAAAAAAAAATTATGCAGGCATTGGTTTCTAATATTACTTACCATAGTGTGACCAGGAGCCGTTCTTCAGGAGGAATCGCACGACGGAGCTGTGTGTCCTGTCTCCGGATGGCTTCTTGAACGCGAGCAAGCAAATCAATGAAGCTTTCTTGTGACATCCGGGTATAGTCACTAAATTTCGTCGGGTTTCCCTGGAGCTCGCTGTAGAGAGTGTGGTACGCTCCACGGCTCTCCCGGAGTTCAATAATCGTATGTCTCCACAAACGTCGCCGCTGCCATCTTCGCTGTCTCTCTCCCTTTGTTGCTGGCAAGCAAATGCAAAAGCCTGAGCCAGCGTGATGTCCATATCCAAGTTGAAGTGAAAACTCTTCCAGCGCAGATCCATGTTGACAAAGGAAAATGCAACAACATCTGAAGAATTCAGCTGTAAACAGGGTATATAAAGAATTATCATGACACACTCCCACTGTTGTCCCATTGGTGGTGTCTGTTTCAAGATTTTTTCAAAGATTTTCCTCCTGTGAAATGTGACAGCTAGAGAACGCATGCGCATAAAAAACGCAAACGCATGCAAAAACGCATGAAAACGCATACAAATGCTGCATTTTTCTGTCGTCATGCGCACGCTGATGCGTTAAACAAACGCTGCGTTTGCATGCGTTTACAAGCGTTTTTTGCTTGCGATTCATGTGCGCACGAAACGCTGCGCAAAATGGTGCAAATGTGAAAGTAGACTAAGTCTCATCATTTTTGGAATGCTGATAGGCGATCTATCCTAGAAACCACAAGCAAAAAAGTCAGTGTAAATTATGGTTGCAAAATCATCTAAAATGTTTATAAACTATTTATTCCCATGACCAACATGATCCCCTTCACATGTTAAAAGTCCATTGAGTCTGGTGATGATTAGTGTCATGTCAAAATAGGCTCTTTAATGGAGTAGTCCCTGGCATGATACATAATAGAGTTATCTCAGGGCGAACCCTTTTGCAGTGGAATAGAGTTTAGACAGGTTAGGTCAATAATTAATGCATGGTTAGATAATTTGAGCAGTAGTAATATAAAGTGCAAAAACATAAGTGTAAACCAAGCAGAACTGTCTTTAACTGTTAAAGCTATATTTTATCATTAAAGGGTTATTTACGTATATTGTTAATGTATAGAACAAGTCAACCTAAACTTTCTTTGCTGTACTTTTGAGTATTTTTTTATCTCCATCTGCCTTTCTGTGCACCCAGCTTTGAATAGCTGAATGTGCGCTTATATTCTTACGCTGCTATACCTACATTTCAGAGCTGCACTTGCTTCTCCTCCTTGCTTCGGCAAACTGCAGTCTAGTTTTTTATGTCTCTGTGTCAGCAGTGGTGTCCTCCTGGGTTTCCTGCCATAGTGTTTCATTTCATTCAAATGTTGACAGATAGTTTTCACTGACCCTGATGCACCTGAGCCTGCAGGACAGCTTGAATTTCTTTGTAACTTGATTGGGGCAGCTTGTCCACCATCCGGACTATCTTGCGTTGCAACCTTTCATCAATTGTTCACTGCCGTTCATGTCCACAGAGATTAGTTATAGTGTCACTTCTTGATTATGTTGTGCTCCATAGGTAAAGGAACATCAAGATCTCTGGAGATAGACTTGTAACTTTGAGATAGTTCATATATTGCAACAATTTTGGCAAGTCCTCAAACAGTTCTCTTCTCCTTTTCCTGTTCTCCATTCTCAGTGTGCCCAACACAGACACACAATGCAATGATTGAGTCAACTTCTCCCCTTTCTATCTGGTTTCAGGTGTGATTTTCATATGCTTACACATGTTACTTGCCACAGTTGAGTTTGAATGAGCATCACATACTTGAAACAAAGTTGTTTACCCACAATTTTTGAAGGATGCCAACAATTTTGTCTGGCCCTTTTGGGGGTTTTGTGTGAAATTATATACAATTTACCCTTTTTTCTGTTTTTTTTTGTGTTGCTCCAATACACACAAAGTAAATAAACACACGCATAACAAAACATGTATAATTGCAATAATTTTCTGGGAGAAATACTTAATTTTCTGGAACAATTACGAGGGTGTCAACACTTTCGGCCATGACTGCAACACTATTTTTGGCCATTCTATAATTTGCATCCTGCTAAATTTAGTAACTTTCCCCTTATTTCTCTGGAAATCCTATAAATTTATCATTGCATCCTTAGAATTCTATAAGCAGTAGGTTTCAGTTAATGCTAACTGAAGAGAAATCTTTAAAAATATTTGAGGAGTTATTTAGAGAGAATGATTACTGCAGGAGATAAAAAGTGACTTACAAGTAGAGATGAGCGATTTTGTTCGGATTCGGTTCCGGAGAATATTGTTTTTGCAATATTCGTCGAACACAGCCGAACGACATTAGAGTCAATGGGAGTAGAAAATTACCGAATATGTTCGGAACCGATGATAGGACAAAAATTCGGCATGAATATTGTTCGAATCTGTCAAAATCAGATTTGGGGACAAAATCTGAACAAATTTGCTCATCTCTACTTACAAGTAGGGTAAAGGCATTTTCTCTTAAATTATATATTACAATGTTATGTTCTCTTATACTGTTGATTTATGGAAAAAAAATAAAAGTGTAGTTACTCTTTAAATTTTCCCATTTGCTTTGTAGTTATGTTTTTTTCTACAGTATTTTGGCATGCAGAAAGTTGCAGATTTATCTTCTGATCTGCTAATACATTCCAACGAGGATGATTGATGTAAACTTTGCTAATATAACTTATGTCTGACTATGTTATAGGCCATCAAGGAATAACACACAGATTACTGATCTACAACTAATTCTAACTTAAACCTTATACAAGTTAAAAACCTTAAAGGGGTTGTCTGGTCTAGAATGACAAGTCTGCAGCGTTATGTATACTACTGACCAGAACACGTCTAGTGGGCGTGGCCTTGCTCAATGAACTTGTATGGAGACAGGTCGTGCCCGATCTAATCTAATCTAGTGGGCGTAGCCCAAAATCAGTCAGTGAAAAAAATGTCAGCATGCTGCTATTTCATTGCCACTCACACATTCAAGTCTCTTGGTGCTTGGAAACATCAGACTGCACTCAGATTACATCTGAGTGCAATCCGGCTTCTGTGGACTCACAGAATGGAGAAGATGGAGAAATTTTGATCTCCATCTTCTCCTTGTAGTGTGCTCCGATTCTCTCATGCAGTGATTAAAGACTTCTGTCTGAAACGTGTTTGCCCATAACATCTCCCCAGGCTGGTTGAACGTATTTTTCCTCTCCATTTTTTTTATATTTGTCATTTTTTAATACTTACCTAATAAATATGGTTTTAATGAAGATCCTAAAGCTGGAATCCTTGTTCTTCGCTATTATTTTATTGGGGGCAAACATAGTGATTCAGAAGCGGTTGTCCGAGTAGTGGACAACCCTTTTAGGTTTCATTTTGTGAGAAAGCAGCTACATACCTAAGCTAAGTTTTGTTTTACTATGAATCCATTTTACTCTATTTTACACAAGATGAAGAATGAGTGTAGAGAAGATGCAAATGGCCGCCGTGACTTAACACCTTTAACTATACAATCTAAAAATGCATCATATATAACACAGCGGCTTTTTCTGGATGTTACTTTTTGTGAATCTTTAGACTTATTACTCTATTCTTACACCATCTCTTGCTTAGCTTACTTTGTGCCATAATGTTGGGCCTGAATTTTGGCACTTATGGGGCTTCTTAGGTCATGGCCCTTTGCTGCTAAGCTACAACCTTCCCTGTAAAGCCATGCCTACTTATCTAATGAGGCTCCAAATTGCTTTATACACACTAAATAGGTGAAAAACTAGATGCTACAATTTGAACTGTAATGCAGCAAAATTTGGCAAGTACTTCATCAATGTTGAGGCATATTCACAATAGCAAATGTGCCCCATTATACAATGATGCTGGAAAAAAAATGGCATGTCACGATGGTATTCTGAAGAAGACATCATGGCTTTCTCTATCTTGTGTCTATGCTACAGACTAGCATTTGCATATACGGTAATCAAGGCTAGACTGCTGATACCGAAAACCTCATTGTGGCCGTCTCCGAGTATATTCTTTTATTACAGGATAAATAAAGTTTGCACCCCAGGATGGTAGTACTTTGGTGGCTCGAAAGAATGTGCCCAAGAATCAGAGGATCTATTCAGATTTTGTTATTGGGCTATCCCTTTCCTTGTGTTCGCCCTTGCTATTGTATTTTTGATGGGTTTTCCATGTCCTAAGCATTGCGATCTCAAACTAAAATATTGAATTGCAATAAATGATTTCATATCCTACATAGCAGAAATGCAAAAATAAAAGGACAGTAAATTAACTAACAGGTTTATCATTTCTCAAAACCCTAATGTAATTTGAAGTAATAAACTGACCGCAATATCTATAGAAAATGTAATACTAAGCGCAGTGAGGAGCACTAGAAATAAACAGAAAGTCATTAGAATCGTTCCAAAAGGTCGACTTAGAGGAGCCCTGATAGAAACATGAACAACAGAATTGATCTGATACTAATGGAAAGAGCTTATTTAGTAAGAGATGGGTTGGTACAATGCCAAACAATGATGAAAGTGACAAATATATCAGTATAATACAACGTGAAAACTAACATGTGACAGAGGCTAAAATAAGAACATTAAAAAATACCTTTAATTATGATCTCAGACACCTTTAATCATTAATACATTAAAAGAAGCATATATTACTGTGCTTAATCACTACAGTACATAAAAGACTCATCATATCTCATGTTTTATATATTTATTAATATTAAACCTTCAAATACATTTCAAGAATACCTGGCACATACAGATTTCAAAGCTGAGTCAGCATTCATGTCGAATTAGCATTTACAAAGCAATCTCAGGTATCAGTTGTTGTAGGTTAACCCCTTAGTGACACAGCCAATTCGGGACTTAATGACCAAGCCAACTTTTACAATTTTGACCACTGTCCCTTTATGAGGTTATAGATCTGTAACGCTTCAACGTATCCCACTGATTCTGAAATTGTTTTTTCGTGACATATTGTACTTCATGTTAGTGATAAAATTTCTTCGATATAATTTGCGTTTATTTATGAAAAAAAAACAGAAATTTGGCAAAAATTTTGAAAATTTTGCAATTTTCAAACTTTTAATTTTTGTACACTTAAATCAGAGAGCGGTGTCACACAAAATAGTTAATTAACATTTCCCACATGTCTACTTTACATAAGCACAATTTCGGAGACATAATTTTTTTTTGTTAGGACATTATAAGTAGAGATGAGCGAAATTGTTCGGATTCGGTTCCGAATACGATCGGAATCGAATATTGCTTCTGCAATATTCGTCAAACACAGCCGAACATCATTAGAGTCTATGGGAGTAGAAATTACCGAATATGTTTGGAACCGGTCATAAGATATACATTTGGCACAAATCATGTCTGAATATGGCTCGAACATGTCAAAATCATTTTTTAGGGACCACCTCACATTTGAAGTGAGTTTTGGGGGTCAATATAACAGAAAATACCCAGAAGTGACACCATTCTAAAAACTGCACCCCTCAAGGTGAGCAAAACCACATTCAAGAAGTTTATTAACCCTTCAGATGCTTCACGAGAACTAAATCAATGTGGAAAGAAAAAATGAACGTTTTACTTTTTTCACAAAAAAGTTACTTTTGAACCATTTTTTTATTTTCACAAGGGTATCAGGAGAAAATGGACCAAAAACTTTGTTGTGCAATTTCTCCTGAGTACACGATACCCCATATGTGGTTGAAAACCACTGTTTGGGTGCATGGCAGGGCTCAGAAGGGAGGGAGCACTGGCTGATATTTTGAACACAAAATTGGCTGGAATCAATGGTGACGCCATGTCGCGATTGGAGACCCCCTGATGTACCTAAACAGTGGAACCCCCAATTCTAACTCCAACCCTAACCCCAACACACCCCTAACCCTAATCCCAACCCTAACCATAACCCTAACCCCAACACACCCCTAACCCTAATCCCAACCCTAATCATAACCCTAACCACAACCTTAACACACCCTTAACCCTAATCCCAATTCTAACCGTAATCCCAACCATAACTGCAATCCTAACTTTAGCCCATCTCTTACTTTAGCCCAACCCTAACTTTAGCCCTACCCTAACCCTAGCCCCAATCCTAAATTTAGCCCAACCCTAACTTTAGCCCAACCCTTACCCTAGCCCCAACCCTAACCCTAACTTTAGCCCAACCTTAACCCTAACTTTAGCCCAACCCTAACCCTAACTTTAACCCAACTCACTTTAGCCCAACTCTAATGGAAAATGGAAATAAATACATTTTTTTATTTTATTTTTACCTAACAAAAGGGGTGATAAAGGGGGTTTGATTTACTATTTTTTTCATTTTGATCACTGTGATAGGGTCTATCACAATGATCAAAATGAACCAATAGGAAAAATATCTTATTGTTGCAGACTTCCGGCTGGCAGATCTTGGCGGGCGCACTGCGCATGCGCCCGCCATTTTCTCCCGGAAGACACCGGTGGCCTGGGGGACTTCAAAGGGGGTTGCATGGACACCAGAGGCACCGGGGAGGGATCGGGGGACCCTATTTCTCTCTTCTCTGATGTGCGATCACATCAGAGGTGAGAGAAATTAAATGGAAAATCAGACTTTTTTTTCCTGGTCACCGTTATACCATTAATAACGGTGATCACAACACTAGGGTCGGTAAAAACCGACCCGAATCATGTTCTCTGGGGTCTCAGCTACCCCCGGTAGCCGAGACCCCGGAGAAATTCCGACTCTGGAGGCGCTATACACTTATTTCTCAGCGCCGTTATAAAGTGGCGCTGAGGCATAAGTACCCTTAACTGCCGCCATTGAAAGGCGTATCGGCGGTAGTTAAGGGGTTAAATATATACTCCATTACATAACCCTTTATTTTCTGATGCTTATATATTACTTACATGTTATGTGGTACTCTACAGAGAATGGTATTATTCAGATCAGTCCCTATGTGGGAGAAGGCTAAGGACACAGAAGAGCGTCATCCAAAAACAAGAACATATACATTCCAATTACAATCTGTAATCTTTGTTATGCTGCTTTATTGTGTTATTCCCAAATTAGTAAATTATCCCTTATCTGTCAGATAGTGAAGAACTTACTGACCGCTTAGGGTCCAAGTGCTGGCACCCCAAACAATCGAAAAAACAATCATCTGAAACCTGCAAACCAGAGTCAGCAAAACCCCATCTCGAATGGATCAGGTATATTGTTTATGGGAATTCTAGAAATAACAGAGTGCTGGTCCCAGGTTCTAGAGACACGTTCTCGAGCTCACAGGAGATCCTAGCAGTCAAAACCCCAATGATCAATAACTTATGCCTTATCCAACAGATAGGGGATAGGTCACTTCTGTGGTAATAAAATGTTAACTAAGGGAAAGCACAAAGTAGTGTCAGAAATGCTGATTTCACCAGTCTCTCACATACAGTGCTTCAAAAGTATTCATACCCTGTGAACTTTTCCTAATTTTCATGTTATACCCACAAATTTGAATATATTTTATTGGGATTTTATGTGATATGCCATTGCCAACACAACGTAGTATTTGTTAAGTGTAAAGGAAATGACACATGGTTTAATAATTATTTTAAAAATGTAAATCTGAAATCATGATGTCCATTTGGATTCAGCCCCCCTGAGCCAATACTTTGTAGGACCACCTCTTGCTGCAACTACTGCTGCAAGTATTTTGTGGTATGTCTCTACCAGCTTTGTTGATCTAGAGGCTGTGGTTTTTGCCCATTTTTCTTTGCAAACTATCTCCAGCTCAGTGAGATTGGATGAAGAGCATCTGTGAACAGCAAAATTCAAGTCTTGCCACAGATTACCATAAGGATTTGGGTCTGGACTTTGATTCGGGAATTCACACAGATATGAATATGCTTTGATCTAAACCAATTCATTGTAGCTCTGGCACTATGTTTAGGGTTGATGTACTGCTGGAAGGTGAACCTTCGCCCCAGTCTCAAGGCTGTTGCAACCTCTAACAGGTTTTGCTGCAGGATTGCCCTGTATTTAGCTCTATTCATCTTCCAATAAAATATGACAAGCTTTCTTTCCCAGCTGAAGTAAAGCATCACCACAGCATGATTCTGCCATCACAATGTTTCATAGTGAGGATGTTGTTTTCAGGATGATGCTTTCTGCCACAGATTACATTTTGCGTTTAGTCCATAAAGTTCTATTGGTCTCATCTGATCAGAGAACCTTCTTCCACATGCTAGCTGTGTCCCCTACATGTTTTTTTTTTAAAAAACTGCAAACTGGAATTCTTGTGGCTTGCTTTCAAAAATGGCTTTCTTCTTGCCACTCTACAATGAAGGCTAGATTTGTGGAACTAATAGTTTTCCTGTGGACAGATTCTCCCACCTGAGCTGTGGATCTATACAGCTCCTCCAGAGAGACATTATGCCTCTTGGCTGCTTCTCTAATTAGTGCTCTCTTTATTTGGGGTATCAGTTTAGGTGGACGGCCGTGTCTTGGTAGGTTTGAAGTTGTGCCATACTCCTTCCATTTTTGGATGATTGATTGAACAGTGGTCTGAACATTTAGTTCAGAGCGTGGGCTACTTTTTGGAATCATCACCTTCAACCTCTAAATGTAAATTGATGCACCTGTACATCAGCGCAGGAGTCTGCGTGTATAGAGAAGTCTCAGAACCTGAGCGGACACCACAGGCAGAAAAATGCTGGCTATATTACATAGCAGCAGCCAGAGTTGAGCTCTGATTGGTGCTGTTAACCATTTGGATGCTGCTATCTCTGACAGCAGCATCTAAATGGAGAGTTGCCAGAGTGCGTGTGCACTGGCTCCAATCGCTCCCTTGTGATGTGATTACAGGGCACCAATTGCTTACAATTGCAGATGAGGGTATCTGAAGTGCCCATGTTGCTTTTATGTTAGTAATCCGGTGAAACTCAGCCACAGGCTGAGCTTCAGAGGAGACCACAATTTACACTATATGCTGCAACACTATTGTATTGCAGTATATAGTATAAGGGATCAGATGATCACATGTTCAATCAATAAAGAAACTGAAAAATGAAGTAGAACATTTTAAAAAGTGTAAAAATGTAAAAAAAAATTAGAATATAAAAAATTTAATCACCCCTTTATCATCCATTAAAAATAAGAAGTTCAAAATATGTAAAATATATATTTATTTTAGATCGCCATGCCGATAAAATTCTGGTTTATAAAAATATAAAATAAATTAACCTATAAATGTCATAAAGAGTAAAAATATCAAAACAACAGAACCAAGTTTTTTTTGTTATCACATCTTCCTAAAAAATTCAATAAGAAATGGTCAAATACCATATATACCCCAGTGCTTCCAAAAAGTAATTGATTCTTTCCTTTATCTATCTGTTCTGAATTTTCGTTTGTCTTTGATTTGTCTGAATTTTAGTTTTTTCATTGTGTCGTCCATTCCTCTATTCCTTCTTGTTTAATTCATAGATTCCTTCTTCCCCTTCTTCCTTCCTTTATCTCTTCCTTCTTTCATCTTTTCCAAAAAATTTTCCATCCATTCATCCACCTTCTTTCCTTACTTACTATTTTTTATTTCAACTTATTTTTTCTTTTTTTCTTTACTTCTTTCCTTATTTGCATCCTTTTTTTCATAGTTTATGTTCTTTTCCTTCTTTCCTTCCTGTTTTCCTTCCAATCTTTTTTCTTTCCTTTCTTCTTTCCTATTTTCCTTCCTTCATCTCTTCCTTTTTTTTCTTCTTTCTTTACGTAATCCCTCTTTTCATTTCCTCCTTCCACCTTCCACTCCAGTTCTTCAATAACTTGTTACTCTATAAATAGACTAGCAATTGCTATACAGTCACTGAGATTATATGATTATATCTTCATTTAATATATATAATTCATTTAATGGTGGCTATACACTACACAATATGCATATTGAGATGATGGACTTGATACTACACATCTCTTCTAATTCCTTACACACATAAGTATACTTGAAATTGATGGTATATATTTTTTATAAAAAGAAAAATACAACTTAACTTCCAAAAAACAAAAAGATTTAAACTTAGAACAGCAAAACCAACAAATTTTCTTATTAAATTATTCTGAAATGTAACATTTCCATGGAAACAGCCCTTTCAGTATATTCATATTGTTATCTCACTCATCAGTAATATCATTATCATTATCTTCCAATTGAAATGACTGAATGTGGGTTGATTGGTGTCACCTAACATCGATGGCCAGAGACCTTATTATTGCAATACACAGTCGAGATATTTTAGTAGAAAAAAATAATTAAAATGATATAAACACAATAGTTTAAAAGATACGGTAGTTTAAAATATATTACTACTTGGGCTCCAGACTCTGCACATAAATTTAAAGGAGCGTTTCCGTTTGGTTCTAATCTATCGGGAGGATATTACTGTGTGTTTGTACTTTTCTAATATTTTTAATAATACATTTGCATGACGGTAGGATCAAGTGCCGAATCTGCTATGATGTTATCCTCTTTTTTGGAGAAATTTAGTAGACCAGTGGTTTTAATATTGTTTTTTCTTCTCTGTATTTGGCTAATAGGATTCTAAGGGCAATATTATTAAAGGGGTTATTAGGAACAAAAAAATGGGAAAAACAGCGTGATACGGACATAATTTATTAAGGGGGTTTTCCGGATCAAGTCGATAGGTCTGCAGTCACTCTGTGTGATTGCAGACTTATGAATCCTCTCCAGCGCACGCACTGTGTGCTGTGGGGATCTGCCGGTTTTTGATATGGGACTGGAGGTTACGTATGCGTTATACATACTCCTGGGCAGAGCCACGACTAGTGATGTGGCTGTCCAATGGGCATGGTCTACTAGTGGACCGTGGCCTCGCTCCATTCAAGTGTATAGAGCAAGGCCGCATCCACTAGTCGTGCTCTGGCTGGGTGTATGTATTACGCATACGTATCCTCCGGATCGGGACCCAGCTAAGAAACCGAATCTCCTCAGCACACAGTGCGTGCGCGGGGGAGATTCATAAGCCTGAAGTCACACAGATTGACTGTAGACTTATCAATTTGTTCCGAACAACCCCTTTAATTGTGCTTGTCTATGTAGCACCAGCATATTCTGCAGTATTGTACAGACATTGTCATGACTGTCCCAAGTGTCATAGACAGCATGGTGGCTCAGTAGTTAGCACTATTGCATTGCATGGTGGCTTAGTAGAAAACACTGTTGCATGGCAAGGAGACTCAGTACTTAGCACTGTTGCATTGAATGGTGGCTTAGTAGTTAGCATTTTTGCATTGCATTGTGACATAATAGTTAGCACTGTTTGAATGATTGCTCAGTAGTTAAGGTTGATTGCATGGTGACTCAGTAGTTAGCGCTATTGTATTGCATGATGGTTGAGTAGGTAGCATTGTTGCTTTGCATGGGGGGCTCAGCAGTTAGCACTGTTGTACTGCTTGGTGACGCAGTACTTAGCACTGTTACATAGCATTGCATGGTGGCTCAGTAGGTAGCATTGTAGCTTTGCATGGGGGGCTCAGCAGTTAGCACTGTTGTATTGCTTGGTGACTTAGTACTTAGCACTGTTGCATTGCATTGTATGGTGGCTCAGTAGGTAGCATTGTAGCTTTGCAAGGGGGCTCAGCAGTTAGCACTGTTGTATTGCTTGGTGACTCAGTACTTAGCACTGTTGCATTGCATTGCATGGTGGCTCAGTAGGTAGCATTGTTGCTTTGAAACTGGAGTCTTGCATTGGATTCCAACCAAGGGCAACATCTGCATGGAGGTTGTATGTTTTCCCCATTTTTGTGTGGAGACATGCGGACTGGGATGGTGAGTGATGACAATCTCTATACAGCGCTATGAAATATGTTCTTACTATAGAATTGTATAAAATAATAATTCTAATTCCAGTGCCTAGTTTACAGCCTTTGATTACACCGATCTGAACTTTAGAACTGATTCCCATAGGGATCAATGTCAGTCCAATTGTAGGGTAACACAGACCCTGTATTACTGTTGTATTAAACCCATTGGACTTATTTTGCTTGGAATTTTTTGCCTTAGTAGTAAAATTATGTAAACCACAAATATATGCTGTAATGGATTTTTACATTCATCCAGAAATCATGTTTTCTCACAGTGATATACTGTAACATATGTTAATATAATCATTATTACATCTAGTAGAAAAATTAAATGAGTGACTTAAAATATTCATTTTTCACACAAGCGGCAGCAGCCATTGTTTTCTGCTTATTTCATATGAAACTTGCCAATCACAGCCAGTACATCTTGTCTAGAGGCATTATGTTCAGCTGCTTAAATTATAAAGAAACAAAATAAAAATATGCTAGACTTGGCATCACTCATTCTTCATTTACATGTCTGATGCTGAGTTACAATCCAACAGGAAACAAGAACTAATTTAATTCCACCAGGACTATAAAATAAGCCTGGCATCATTGAAAAGAGCACTTTTTTTATTATTACACCAATATTGGGCTTGTTGACACCAGTGGGGCGTGTTGCTTCGCTGGAATCCCCAAAATAAAAAACAGGATTCCAATGAGAACCTGGACAGAGCTCCGATGGAGCCATTCCCTTCCATGACCATAATTAAGTCACTGAGGACACAGTTTGGCTTCCATCCTGGCAGTATTTGACTTGGGCTCATAAACGGAAATCATTATAAAGGACCAACCTTCTTCTATACAAAACACCCAAAACACAAAGTCAGTATAGTCCAATAGGTTTTATGTAAATTAACTTTTAAGAAAAAGATCTTAAGGGTATGCCACACTAAACGAGATCACAAACGAGATCGCTAACGAGATCACTAAAACGTCACTATTTTGCAATCTCGTTAGCGACCTCGTTGTGTGTGGCATGTAGCAACGATGTGGCCCCTGCTGTGATGTCGCTGATCGTTCACTAGAGTTCTGGACCGTTTTTTGATCGTTGGCGTCCCGCTGGTGAGCCTGAATCGCTGTGTTTGGCACCTTTTGCGAACGACGAGCGACCTCGTTTGTGACGCATATGACTGTTTTGCGTCACCGAGTGGATCGCAATATCTGTAAGTTCTCTTTTGCGTCACAGAGAGGATCGCAGAAGTTGCAAAGCAGGCTAGCAGGAAGCAGAGAGCAGGAGCGATGCTGGAAATTCCTATGAATCAGAAGCGCTCAGTACATGCTAATGACATCCTAACGACCGCCAAAGTCGTTAAAGAGATCGCTGACCGCTGATGAGTCGTTTATGAGATCTCCTGTTTGGCAGCTACTAGCGACCTAAAAGAGATCACACCAACGATTGCGTCGTTATCGTGATCGCTAACGAGATCGCTAAGTGTGGCAGTACCTTTAGTGTCATGGCTAATGATTGGCTCTAAACGAGGGACTCATTGTTAGGTCAGAGCCTTGGCCTTCAACAGATCCTCGTTGCTTAACAAGGTCAACAGTGATCATAAATGTAAGCAGCAGTCGCATGCTGTGGAGGGACTAAGACAAACAGCAGATGGCAATTTGTTAATTTGTGCAGTTCATCTAAACTGAATTCTATGAACTCAGTTTTTATTCTGCTGGAAGCTGAAATCTGCAACATAGCTGACTTGCATTATAATAATTTACTCTATTTTTCCTGCATTTCTAGGTACATTGACATTTAAAAGTCAAAAGCATGGAATATACCAGGTTATGGTTGATTAATATAAAAAAGATATTAAATAACCCTAAATTCCAGTGAATCTAAAATAAATCTCAAGAGTAATTATTCGATTGATACCCTTGGCAAGTTGAGTACTTGATTATGCAACATGGTAAGGTCCATTACATTGTGATATGCAGTATTTTACATGATTGCTGGTCTGGGGTCATGTAATGGCCTGTGTAACAGACATGCAGAGAACAATTAGCAATAGATCAAAAGATTCAGGGTGTACAAGCTGTTATTGTTTTCGACAGCCCAGGTCCTGTTTACACAGGATGATGCTGAGAATAATGATCTTCTGTGCAAGTGTAGGGTGAGCCAAGGCCGTAGTCGTGGCTGACAACTGTTGCTCTATCATGCTCTGGTCTCCCGCCACATATATACAATGTCCCCTTTGATTTGTAACCTTTGTCCCGCTCTCGGCTCCATCAGGGTCCCTTCTGAGCTGCTCAGAGCTGCTTTCTAGCGGTTTCAAACAAAGAGAAACAGAGTCCAGTTCCAACTGAACATAAACGATTTTACTTGGTTCCATTCTCAGTACGTCCACTTCAGACACAGTTACATCACATGGATCATCACAGAGTACATTCCTTTCTTGCCCTGTGCTTTCCCTCACTTCTTCCAGAATGTCCCAGGGTTGCACCGGCTCATCCGGTACTGCAGCGTTTCTTCTGGCCAGCCTATCTTCAGGAGTTCCCCTGTCCGTTTCGCCCCAGACAAAAGGGCATCAGCCCATTAGTTAGCTGCCACGTACTGGAGCTGCCCTGCATTCTCTCACGGTCATGACCTTCAGCCCTCAGGCCCTGGATGACTGGGCTCCGTGCTTAACGTTACGGGGTCTACCTGCCCTATCCGGGCTCTCAGACCCTACTGACTGTAAAGCAGGAAATCTCACAACTTACCCTCAGTTGGCCCCTCCTAATTTAACTAGTTGCTATCTTTTTATTATTTATTATTAGTGTGCCCCTCTAGTGGGCTAACTTAGGTACTGCACTATCCCTATATACAATGTACACATAGCAGCATTCAGGTATATACAAATATATACAGGGTAAAACATTGACATTTACCAACGTTTAACCGGGACATGTGTGGGACCTAAAACAGTCTTTGCAAACCCTTACACAAACAAAAAAGATCATTAAACGCAGCAAACATGTGGTTTGCTCATTCTTTGGGTGAGCAGGAGTCTGTTTAGACTGCAGGATTATCGTGAAAAAAATCTTTCTAATATATATATATAATAATAATATATGTCTACACAATACTGTGCAACAGTTTTAGGAAGATGTGGATAACTTGCAAAGTGAGAATGCTTTCAAATATAGAGATGTTTAAAATTAACTACTACTATAATTTACACACCCTTGAAAGCCTGCTTAACACGACGATCGTTCTGGCACGGCTTGATGGAATCCTTGTGGACAATAACCCTCTTCTTGTCACTGCAGATGTGGAAACTCTGTACACCTGCATTGGCCACTCACAGGGTTTGAATGCTATCCGCCTCTTCTTGGGGGCCTCCAACCTGGACGGTCCTTTGTGTGAGTTTATCCTCGAGCTGATGCACTATGTTCTTATCCACAACTCCTTTGTCTTTAAGGACACCTTTTACTTTCAGAAGCGCGGCACGGCCATGGACACAGCCTGTGCACCCTCATACGCCAATCTCTTTCTTGGTTCTTTGGAAAGATCCCTCTTTGGCAATGGGTTCACACCGGCCGCCTCCCATGTGCTATGCTGGCTCAGGTATATTGATGACATCTTGTTGCTGTGGGATGGGACAGTACATCAGCTCAAGGAATTTATGGCAGATCTTAATTGTAATTTACATAACAACCAGCTTACTTATCATTTTGATCAGGAGAAAATAGATTTCCTGGACATTTGTCTGGAGATTGACGTGAACAGGCGCATCCAGATGAATGTCTACAGGAGACCAATGTCTGTCAATGCCCTGATACATGCCAAATCTGCACACAACCCAGCCACCATTAGGTCCGTCCCAGTTGGACAGTTCTTAAGGATGAGGCGGATCTGCTCCTCTGATGACAGATTAGAGGCACAAGCATTGTATCTTAGAACACGCTTTGAAGCCTGTGGTTACAGTCGTAGGTGGATAAAACGAGGTTATGACAGAGCAAGAAAAACCCTCATAAAAGCCTCCTTCATTCATCTAAGTGTTGTAATAATGTGACAAGTGCCAAGTCCTGCTGGAGAATGAAATTTCCATCTCCAAAAAGCTTGTCGGCAGAGGGAAGCATGAACTGCTCTAAAATTTCCTGGTATATGGCTGCACTGACTTTGGTCTTGATAAAACACAGTGGACCTACACCTACAGATGACATGGCAACCCAAACCATCACTGATTATGGAAACTTCACACTAGACCTCAAGCAGCTTGGATTGTGTGCATCTCCACTCTCCCTCCAGACTCTGGGAACTTGATTTCCAAATGAAATGCAAAATTTACTTTCATCTGAAAACAACACCTTGGACCATCGAGCAACAGTCCAGTTCTGTTTCTCCTTGGTTCAGGTAAGCCGTTTCTGGTGTTATCTATTGGTCATGAGTGGCTTGACACAAGGAATGTGACACTTGTAGCCCATGTCCTGGATACGTCTGTGTGTGGTGGCTCTTGAAGAAATGACTCCAGCAGCAGTCCTGTCCTTTTGAATTTCCCCCAAATTTTTGAATGGTCTTTTCTTAACAATCCTTTCAAGGCTGTGGTTACCACAGTTGCTTGTGCACCTTTTTCTACCACACTTTTTCCTTCCACTCAACTTTCCATTAATATGCTTGGATACAGCCCTCTGTGAACAGCTAGATTCTTTAGCAATGACCTTTTGTGGCTTACCCTCCTTGTGGAGTGTGTCAATGACTGCCTTCTGGACATCTGTCTAGTCAGCAGTCTTCCCCATGATTGTGGAGCCTACTGAAACAGACTAAAGGTCCTTAGGAAGCTTTTCCAGGTGTTTTTTTTGCTAATTATTCTAATTTACTGAGATAATGACTTTTGGGTTTTCATTGGCTGTAAGCCATCATTAACAGAAATAAACACTTGAAATTGATCACGCTGTTTGTAATGACTCTATATTATATATGAGTTTCACTTTTTGTATTGAAGAACTGAAATAAATTAACTTTTTGATGATATTCTAATTTTGTGAGAAGCCCTTGTATTAGGCAGGGAATTTAGATAGGTAGACCTTTGTATTAAGCAGGGAATTTAGATAGGTAGACACAACTGCTGGTGGTTCTGGGGTCATAATGGACCTGACAAGTTTCCTTTAACAATTCTTTCCTCTCACATTCTGTATGTATAGTTTTCTTCATGATTGTAAATACATCAGAAAATGAGTATAGAGTTTGCAAGGTAACAAGCATTTAGTAAGAAAGGCAATTGTATTTGAATAAAAAAAGATAAGAAGACAGACATGACCAAACATATCAGCATGGACCTCCGCCAAAAATCCGAACAGCTGTGTGGAACATAAGAATTAGTGCAGCTGTATTTGAACCAGAATTAAAAATCTTTTCATTTGATGTACACAGGCTTTTTACTGAACAAAAAGTAAACATTACAAAATGATGAAATATTGGATTCATATATACCTCTTATTATATACAAAGATGGCTTGACTTAAAAGCTAGGATAGAAAACAATCAGTGCTGCTTCCCTGCAGGCCTGGCAGCTCATGCCACAGTTACCACACAATCAGAGACAAACTTGCAACATACTTTGAAAGTACTTTGAAAAGATGAGGTTCAAAAGATCAAAAAGGAAGCATTACACGTGGATGTTTTTCTCATTCCAAATTACTTGTTCAGCTCACCTAGGTCATATTGGGAGTGTGAGAACTTCAAGATAAACTTCACTTTTCCATTTTACTAGTTCACTATTCATATATTTCAATACCCATATAGTAGCAGAGACAACTTTCTCAGAGAAAAATTCATTGCGGGTTTCCATAGTATGTTGGGTAAGGCTACAGAATTTTCTAAAATAAAAGTTTGTCATCATGTACGAAAATTACAATGTCATTATTGAATGAGGGGACACATTTTTTGTTTGATTTCTTTCTACAACCAAATAAACTCTGAAACTCTCAGTGGTTGATAGTCCTGCATATTTGTTGTAGGATGAAAATACTTCAGCCCCCAGATTTTGGTCCTAAAAACATTTGACTCCACTGATCATGCATGATATCTATAAAGCCGAATTAATTATACGGACATAACATGCATCTTCTGCAGAATCAAATGTTTTTAAGGATTATATTGATATTTGGGGGCTGAAGAACTGTCCAACCTAAACGACTTGCGGGAAGGGAGACATTCTAAATCCGCATCAATAAAGCACATTGGGTTAGTCAAACCTTCTGTATTCTAATCTACCATTGCACCTGGATAATTTCCATCCGATTATTTGTGTGATCTTTGTTTGGTAACTGTGGCTGATCTACATCTGTCTCCAATTTCATCTGTCTATCTTGGACCTATAGGCCCATTTAGACATGCCAACAATCAGCCAAAGAGTATTCATAAGAATGTTCTTTCCAAATTATTAGTCAGAGTAAAACATGCCACCAATTACCTTACAAAGAAGTAAACTGTTTGTTTTTGGGTGATTAGATGTTTATGCTGGCAAGAAAACCTGTTGTCTATGCCTCAGAACACATGATATATGGGGACAGAACAATTTATAAATGATCGTTCTGCTTTTTTTAACAATGTTTTTATTGAAGAGGTTGTCTGGTCTTTGGCTACAAGTCTGCAGTCAATCCATATGACTGCAGACCAGTGAATCCTCACATTGTGCGAAATAAGCATACTTCTGGCCACAATCTGATTAAACTGTGTTTTGGCCTCTCTCAATACACTTTCATTGAGTGAGGCCGCGCACATCTATTTGGCACAATGTGTAGTGCCCACGATGTGAAGATTTACAGTCTGCAGTCACATGGAATGACTGCAGACTTGTAGCCAAAGGCCGAACAACCCCTTTCATCAACCAATCTTACCCAAATTCATGTGAGGCCTGTGTGAATTGGCCACTAAATAAGCACCGATCGACTTGTATATAGTCGATGAGCAGAAATCAGCTCATCTAAATGAGCTTTTAGTTTGTCTTTAAATTATTCTGTCAGCCCATACCCATTGAAACAAGCTTGTCCCCAACTTTGTCCACCCGTGCTCATTGAATTCAGTATGGCCTTGTTTAACCGGAATTCTTTCAAGGGAGTAGCTACAGGGAATTTGGGGGTAGCAGTCAAACCCAAGCACAGGTGATTGAGTGGCAAAAATGCCCTCCTGCCATATAAGAAGACACCAATATTGTAAATGTCACAATTGAGATGAAGGGAAAGGCTATCAAAGATTTTACATTAAGGCCCTAAAACTTCAAGTATTACCTCTAAATGTTCGCTGAAGCTGCTAAAAGGGTATGTCTTTTTGTGCCTCTGGACCAACAGAGAATCATATCTACCTTTATACAGTAGACATTTTCAGTTCAAATGTATTAAAAGCACAGTATATTTTTTAGTTGTTTTATGATTGTATATAATATTTAAATGTTCACAAATTTTTTTTTAAATGTAACCGCTATCTAGATAGGAGGGAGAAGGGAGGTGGGAGGAGCTCTATTTCCAGCTCCTCCCTTCTCCCGTCCACATAGAATTGTATCAGTAGCAGCTGCCATCTCCTATCTTCTTTTACATCAAAATTGAGAATTTTGATAATGGCCGATCAGTTTCGTCAGAAAAAGATGTAACAATTTTGACTGTTGTAAAATGATAAAAATTATATTTGAAATAGGGAAAATGAAATAAAAATAGGCCTTTCAATTTCATCTTTCTTGTAATCCATTGTGCACACATCACAGTTGGAGAATTCAATCAACAAGCGTCATATAAATTGAAATTAACATACTCAATTGATAATAATGTTTAATTTGCATTACTAAACTTCAAATATACAATTATTATTCATTATCTCCATCTTAACCAATCATAGTGTCTTATTGATGCACAACCTACTACATGTTTTTTTTCAGCACAGCTATTTCCAACTCCAAACAATAAATGAAGGACTAGCTCACATTTCACAAAATTTATTTTAGAGAATATATAGTACCAGAGATTAACATCTCCTATTCCCCTGCAAATCCAGCTGTGGTTGGTATACCAAGATGCTCTGCTATTTAGAAACTGCCTAATTCATGTAGTTAGGTATAATTTTCTAAGTTTGCATTACTTTTTCAAAATGCTGGTCAATTCTAGCTATTCTGCTGCCTGAAGTGAAAATTTAATGGTGCCTTACCCTTTCCCGCCCCAGCAATAAATAAAGCGTATATAAATAAATATATGCCAGGAGCGAATAAAACATATAAGTAATTATATCCAGTAGCCTACACATATAAATATATACCAGCAGAAAATAAACCACATACATTCCTTTATGCAAACAAAGAAAAATATATATATACCAGCAGTGAATAAAACACAAATAAATGATAAAAAAAATAAAAGTATTGAAGTAGCCTTTACACTTTTTCCCCCCAGACACAAATAGCCCCAGCTAAATGCTAACACAGGCTCTCTGTGAGGTTTAGGATACACTCTGTGAAATGACTGATGCCGTATATTTGGTGGTACAGCAGAAAAAAAGGCAGCACCACTTACCTGCCCAGAAAGCAAAGATGTTGCAAAACACAGGTGCAAAATACCAAAAAGACAGCCACTATCCACATACCCATTCATGGAGGGGGTGACTGCTTAGTATACATTTGCACAATAAAGGCCTGTATAGGGTTCTGTTCACATGAAGGGACTGCATAGTGTCTGGTTCTCAGCCTATAAGTCACGCCCCTACTATTCGATTAGGCAGGCTGGCCAGCACTCTCTAAATGCATCCCATGTGAACATCCCTTTATACAAGACCCAAAGTGCTGGGCTTGGTAGCACCCTGAAAAATAAAGTGCGCAAAACATAAAAATATGTGAGGTATTGGTTGATATTTTGGCCAAGATATGCTATCTCGCAACTCAACGTCA
>VIAB01000099.1:327593-341972 GCA_009801035.1 Oophaga pumilio
TAAGTTCCCTAAGTTATTTATATGCGCTATTGCTTTTTACTTACTTACATCAGGGTGTATGTTCATATTATTTCTATCTTAGGTTTTGTCTGTTTAATGGCCAGTGTGAACATGCTCCTACATGCATGTATGTCAACTTATACTCCAGTTCATTTCTTTCGATTTTACTTATATAAATACACATAGTTTTTGAAAGTGTAACATAGTCCTGAAATGTTTGTGTGTGATGTGTAAGATGTGCATTCCTTCTATATTTCACAGTAGGTTTGGCCCCTGTTTTACTAATAGATGTATCAATGAATAAATAACCATGTTCTCACCCACGTAATACTCCTACAGAATATTTTAGGGCACTAAACATCGCGTTGGATTAATGAAAAACAATGATGAAAAAACTCCGATCGAGTTATGCAACTTCACTG
Organism: Oophaga pumilio; assembly: GCA_009801035.1. NCBI lineage: Eukaryota > Metazoa > Chordata > Amphibia > Anura > Dendrobatidae > Oophaga > Oophaga pumilio. The sequence goes on from VIAB01000099.1 coordinate 328,016, forward strand.
GTTCTGCCAAGGGTTGATACTTTACAAAGTTAAGAGCAGACATCCAGCACACCTGTGTACATTGGCAGGGAATTAAAACAACAAGTCAAACAGGCAAGCGTCCAATTAGCTGTCAAGAGTACGATTTATATTAAGTATTTAATACACTTTTTCTAAGCCGGCTTTAACTAATGCTCAAAGGGACATGTACAAGGCATTTGGAAATAGACGGAGTACTTTTTTAATGATAAAGGATGTCATTACCTGCTAATAAAATGTAAAATGATTATCAGAAATTGACATCTGGCAAAATGGCTTCCTTCATTGTCAGTATATGTAAGTGACAGATTATCTAGTAAGAATTTAAGGTCGCACACTTAGTTGGCTGTGAGAAGGAGAGGTATTCCTTGTCAGGATAAAGATGGATTCTGCATTTTGTTCTGGATAGTATCCGTAATGATTTGATGGTGTCATCTGAGTGACATCATAGATCACTGCAGTATTGTCTCATTGATATAGATACATCAAGGATCGACATACTAGTAGACACATACTTAAAGGAGATGTCCAAACTCAGTAAATTATCACCTTTCCAAAAGATAAGAATTAACTTGCTGATCGCCCGGGGGTCCAACCACTGGTACCACCCTTTCTCCTAATTTATAAAATAGGTCTTTCAAATAATGCCCTGTTAGAACAGAATGGAACGATAAAAACCCATGTGTGTTTAGAGGTGCTCAATCGAGTAGTGAGCAGTGACGAGTATCGCGAGTATCGCATGGTACTCTAGTGCTCGAACCCCGTAAATTAATTATCTGAGCTGGACACAGAGGTAGAGAGAGGAGAGAGAGAGAAAAAAGAGAGAGGAGAGAGAGAAAGAGAGAGGAGAGAGAGAGGAGAGAGAAGAGAGAGAGGAGAGAGAAAAAGAGAGGAGAGAAAGAGAGGGGAGAGAAAGAGAGAGAGAGAAAAAGAGAGAAGATAAAGAGAGAGGAGAGAGAAGAGAGAAAGAGAGGAGAAAAAGAGAGAAGAGAGAAAAAGAGAGAAGAGAGCAAGAGAGATAGGAGAGAGAGAGAAAGAGGCGAGAGAAGAGAAAGAGGAGAGAAAGAGAGGAGAGAAAGAGGGGAGAGAAAGAGAGAGGAGAGAGAAAAAGAGAGAAGATAGAGAGGAGAGAGAAGAGAGAGAGAGGAGAAAAAGAGAGAAGAGAGAAAAAGAGAGAAGAGAGTAAGAGAGATAGGAGAGAGAGAGAAAGAGGCGAGAGAAGAGAAAGAGGAGAGAGAGAAGGAGAGAGAGGAGACAGAAAGAGAGAGAGGAGAGCAAGAAAGAGAGAGGAGAGAGAAAGAGAGAGAGGAGAGAGAGAGAAAAAGAGAATCTTTCCATACTATGGAAAAAGGCTCGAGGTTGCCATTCACTTTGATTATGCTCGCTACTCGAGCCGAGCACGTGCGATCGTCCAACATGTTCTACTCGAGTACCATGAACACTAAGCCTTATATATTCATTATAATTTGTGTGCAACTTCAACCATTTTTCAGACATAAATTCCAGGAATCGGAATATCAGCACTACAGTAACAATATACTTTATGCTTTGCATTTCATATCAATAAATTGGAATGCACTAAAAATTAAAGGTAAACAAGATCTAAAAGGAACTTAAAGACCTCCAAGGAAAAAATGGCCTATCTTAATTAATTTATTTTCCTCATTTATATAGTGCCATTAATTCCACAGCACTTTACAGACATCATCATCACTGTCCCCATTGGGGCTCACAATCTAGAGTCTGCATCAGTATGTCTTGGAATGTGGGAGGAAACCCACACAAACACAGGGAGAACATACAAACTCCTTGCAGATGTTGTCCATGGTGGGATTTGAACCCAGGACCCCAGCGCTGCAAGGCTGCAGTGCTAATCACTGTGCTGGCATGCTGCTAGCTGTTATCTCAAGGTTGTCTTGAGGGGTTGTCTCAAGAAAACCTACATCCATTGTATAGGCCATTTACGTCTGATAGATCCAGGCCCAATTGGGACCAATACCTATCTTCAGTATAGGGGTCCACTGATCCACTGATTACTTTTTTTTCACTGGTGCTGTGGTACCCACCATGTGTGACTCTTTCCATTCAATTTTATGGGAATTCTGAAAACATCTAAGCAAGTGCTTTTTGCAAATTCCCTTTAAAAATGTTGTCCCAAATAAAAAAAAAATATTTTTATTTGCCCTTTAAGGTTTTAATGCACTCTTCACTGTGACAAAATTAAGATATTGATTTAATATTTTTGTGAATATTTGGATTTGTATGCAAACATTAGCAAATCCATTATGTCAATTACTCCAAAAAGACACAAAGGGTTTAGGAAAAGTAAAAAAATAAATGCAATAAATACAACCTATACAGTGAATTTTTTTACAAAAAAAAATATGATTTTTGGTAATAGTTTTTTGGCTCACTGGGATAAGATGAGCCAAATTCATTAAGAGGCATTTGCCTCTTAATGAATTTAATGCGTCTTTCAACTACTGTCTATCTTTAACAGAAATGTTATACCAGTCAGGTGCTGGAGCCTGGAGCACATTTTTTTGTGCAATTACGCCACTTTTGTGGTATAAATTATGATGAATTTGTTGGGTAGGCTTCGCAACATCTCATCCCATCCCAGCCCTGCCCAATTTTCTAAAAAGCAACTTCGAGTTAAGAAAAAATTTTGCAACATTTCAAGGAGGTTTTTTGCCAGAATTCTAGAGAAAATTCCTTGATGAATCGGGCCTACTATTTATTTTTGCAAGCTAGAATACAACATCTATTCAAGTAGCAATTACAAATATTATTATAAAAACTTTCTGTGTAAGAAATCCATAGAAATTTACAATTTGCCATTATTCCAACAGTAATGGGTATTTCAATATTTGCTCGTTAGGTCATGAACCTGATCTCCTGCAACATATGAACAGTGAGAACATAATGATGCTTATGGAACACAGTCAAAAATGTATCACTTACATGTTTCAGGAGTTAGATGTCTGCTTACCTGCAGCTGCATTGCTTTTGTTAGAGAATTGAACCCTTCCAGACAATCCTATTTACATCAAAAGCTGGCTATATGCACAGATTAACGAACGTATGTGCAACAAAGAATTGATGCTTGAGGTTTAAGACATAGAAAGTCAAGGTAAATTTGTTTATAAATCAAAGTTGTATGTTCTTTGTTGTTAACTTGTTACACAATGCCTCCTGTATCAACCTTTTGGAAATTAATTTGAAGGTCTTGGCATATGTGCTTTGGACTATTCTTATAGGTTTTTCCTGGATGTGCTTTGGGCCAAAAAAATGCAAGGGTCTCAGTTTCATAAATCTCACAATTAATGAGGTATTCCAGCCCAAACAAGTTATAACGTCACCTATACAATGGATAGGAGATAACTGTCAGATCAGTCTTGTCGAAAAAGCAGTATATTTATGCCCCCCGTTCATCTCTTACACTCCCCTTACTAACATCAGGAGTCACATATACCCTGCTGCTCCACCTAAAGCAATACTCCAGCGGTTTGGGAGTTTTTTCAGCTGTGAAGTGGTGCCACTAATCTAAGATCCCTGACCCTAGTATTAATTAGTATATAACTATCTGCCACTGTCTTCAACTGTTATCGGCGCCACTCCGGCCGGTCTTCTGTAAATCGCGACCTGCTGGATTGGTCCAGTGTTTGCTGGGCGATCCGTAAGTGACTAATCAATGAAAGTCTATGAGACCAAAAACAAGGCTCTCACAGACTTATATTGAGAGTTTGTGACCGTTACCTCTGATTTCCGGTCAGTCAGACGTTGTGGTTAGCTGCTGCGGTCCCAAATCCGCCATCTTGTGACTGCAACTTCTGACTGTCCAGAAGTCAAAGGTACCGGTCTCGTTCTTGCTCTCATAGATTTACATTGCCCGGCAAACACTGCAGCAATCCTGCAGGTCACAACCTCCAGAAGATCGATGGGCGCTGATCACATATGAAGACAGCGGCTGGGGAGTATATACTAGGGGCAGGGAATTAGATTAGTAACACCACTCTAGTAGTAAAATGTAAAAAAATGCTGGAGTGGTGCTTTCAGTTTAAGACACTGAAGATGCTGAAAAATAGCCTAGCAGTGAATTTCTTAGCTATGATACAGTAACCTGCCTGTCAATTCAACTCTTCCTGTTTAACTTCCTGTTTAACCTATAAGAACAGCTCCATCTTAAGAACAAAATGTTCTCCTATGACAATTTCTTCTGGAGAAAGCTAATTTGCATACTTTATATAGCTCTCTTTCTTGTAGAAGAATAGGATGGCTTTGCAAAATATTTACTAAAAAATGTGACCTCTCTCCAATGGCTCAAGTCCATACGTGCTCTCCTACACTGTCGGTGAATTCATTGGGCCACTTTAATAAAAGTTCTGTTTTAACTTGTTTTAAATGTTCAAAATGTCTGCCATTAATTGCTTTCCAACATTATTGCTGGTCCCACTGATTTGTTCTATATTTCTTTAAAAAATTGTAAATCTTGTCAAGACACTAATCCCTTCTCACAATATATGCTCATTCTAAGGTGTGTTGTGAAGAATTCCATTCATTTTCCAAATTCTTTAATTCCCACCTTGTGAAAATACCCCTACTTGACATAAAGAAACACCAGTAAATAGTTGTTTTCTTTTATCCTAGTTTCGAAAGCTTAGTGTCTAAAAACTATAGTCCAATTTGTCTTTGATACTAGGTAAACTGGGCAAGAGTACAGTAACAGACTATGCAACTCATGCTAGTAGGTGTTACAATAATATGTTAATATGTCCTGGAAAATAGTAATCATCTTATATATAACCAGAGATGTGTCCTTCTGTCCAAAGCCTTGATGCCTGCTAAGTGTGGCGTTGGAGTCAGTGCATGCACATACCGCACTACGGGGCCATTTTATTGAAAAGCATCTTCAATAAAATGGCGCCATAGGGTGGACACTGCTGATGCCAGCCCCTACTTCAACAGGATGTGGGTTCTCGGATGCACATGCAGCTGAAGTGTATTGCAGCGCACAAACTAGCTGGTTCCATGAGCCACAATACACACTGCATCTGAAGTTAGTGGTGCCAATGATGTTGTGACTCCACGCACCTGCTAAAATACACGCTTGATTGTCAAGTGAGGGGCATGTTTCCATTTCATTAGAATAAGACTTGTGTATGATGCCTTTGAACGCAAAAATGTCTGGAAACGAGAGCGAACATCATGTTGCATTTGGGGAGCCCTTAATGTGCCTAAACAGTGGAAACCTCCCACAAGTTACCCCATTTTGGAAACTAGAATCTTCAAGGAATGTATCTAGATGTGTGATGAGCTCCTTGAACCCCCAGGTACTTCACAGAAGTTTATAACGTAGAGAAGTGAAAATGAAAAATCTAGTTTTATCCCCCTAAAATATTCTTTTAGCCCCCATTTTTTTATTTTCTCAAGGGTAACAGGAGAAAATGCACCATACAATTTGTTGTGCAATTTCTCCTGAACACAGTGATACCTCATATGTGGTCGGAAACAACTTTTGACGCACAGTGCAAAGCTCAGAAGGGAAAAAGTGCTATATTGGAGTTCAGATTTAGCTGGAATGGTTTGCATGTCACATTGGCAGAGCCCCTGAGGTGCCAGAATAGCAGAAAACCCCCATAAGTTACCCTATTTTACAAACTACATCTCTCAATGAAATCATCTAGGAGGGCAGTGAGCATGTTGACACCTCACAGAAATTTATACCATTTGACAGTGAAGAACAAACAATTACATTTTTACAACTAAAATGTTGTTTTAGCCCCAAATTTTTAATTTTTACAAGGGCTATCAGGAAAAAATTGGACCTCTCAGTTTGTTGTGCAATTTCTCCTCATTGTGTCAATACCCTACATGTAATCGAGAAATACTTTTGAGGCACGTTCCAAAGCTCAGAAGGGAAGTACCATCATATTATAGTGTAGATTTTACTGTTATGGTTTGAATGTGGAAATACTCCATATGTGGCTGTAAAGTACTGCTTAGCCACACGGCGAGACTGGAAGGAGCGCTACTTGCCTCTTGGTTTGAAGATTTTCCTAGAATAGTTTATGGACTCCATACACACCATATATAGAGCTCCTAGACGAGTGATTTTGGAAATTATACCCCAGTCAAACATGTGGATGCTACATGTGGCTTAGTCACACTGTGGGGCTCAGAAGGAAAAGGGGCATTTGGATTTGAGAGCGCAGAATTTGCTAGATTTCTTGTGGGGTGAGAAGTCATAGCGCTTTTCTAGAAACTTTGCACTACCAGTAACGTGGAAGCCCCCTATATTTCCATTGACAGATGACGGACCTCAGTGGAGACTTGCTTTTTTTGTGGATTGAGTTGAAGCTTTGATTGTGAACATTAGACATAACGTTTGGGATCACATTTATCCGGCACTCTTCGCTGAGCACTTACATGGGGGTTTCCATCTAAATATCCAAATGACATGATTCAGATTAAACCCCTGAGGGATCCATTAACTTTAATGAGGTAGCAGAGTTACTCTGCACTTCGTCTGGCCTCTGTTCAGGGGTGTCCTTCTTTTCTGAAGTGCACAAAACTGTGTCCAACCACGCTTTTATGCACACTTAATAAGACAGACACCACCGGATCACAGGCCAGACGGCGCCAACAGTGCCTGCATCTGCGTCATTACAGGGAATCTTCCATTGGGGGTTCCATCTAAATCACGTATTTCAGAGATTTATACAGAAACCCAGGGGTAAGCGATCAACACAGAGCGCAGCATAAAAATGTGAGCTGAGCCTTAGGCCGGGATCACACATGAGAGGAATACGGCCAAGTCTCGCATGTTAATTCCCGACACTGCCGCCGGCCTCTGGAGTGGAGCGTGTGGCTGCATAGCAATACATGGAGCTCCCGAAGCCGGCAACTGCCTGGAATTAACATGCGAGACTCGGCCGTATTCCTCGCATGTGTGATCCCTGCCTTACTGTGAACCTTGGGAGGCAGAATGAAAAAATCAACAGCAGGTAAAGAATTGGTTTTATTTATTTTTTATACAGTTCCTTGTGCGGCATAATTGATAAGACGACTTTATTCTTCGAGTCCATGCGATAACAGATTTATATAGCTTTTTTAGGTTTGGCTGCTGTCACACACTAAAAGAAACTTTTTTTGCAAAAAAATAGTTTTTGCATCGCATTATTTTGAGGACTATAATTTTTCGATATTTCTGCCGACAGAGTCATGTGAGCTCTTGTTTTTTGCGGGACAAGTTGACGTTTTTATTGGTACAATTTATAAAAACATGACATTTTTAATCACTTTCTATTCTGATTTTTGTAAGGCAAGATGAACAAAAAGTAGCAATTCAGGAATTATTTTTTTGAGTTTTTTTATGCCGTTTCTCATGTGGTAAATTTGATAAGGCACATAAGGATACCACATTTATACAATTTTTTTATGTTTTGGAGATTTTAAACAATTTACATAAGGAAAAAATGTTTTTGCATCGCTATAACTTTTTTATTTTTCTGCTATCAGAGCTGTATGATAGCTTGTTTTTTTTCGGGAAGAGATGACATTTTCAGCTATACAATTTTTACTTATATTTGTCTTTTTGATCGTGTTTTATTTCATTTTTTTCCAGCGGTACAATGAAAAACAATATAGTTTGCCACTTTTTTATGGTGTTCACTGAAGGGGTTAAACAAAGGGACAGTGTCAAATATGTGTACTTTTTTATTTTATATTTTTTACCTAAAATGTGTATTTATTGTTATAATATTTTTTATCAATACTTTGTGATTTTTTTATATATATTTTTCAAATTTTTTTTTTACTGTTTTACTTAGTCCCTCTATGGGACTTTCACTTATTTTACTTTGATCGTGGGTATAAAGCATTGCAATGCACCAGCATAGCAATGCTTTCTACCTGTCAGTGCTGCAATGACAGAAACATCTTTGACCATGCTCTGAGCATGCTTTCCGTAGCTCGGTGACCAGGGTCACCATAGCAACGATCGGGCCCCCGCGATGATGTCATGGGGCGCACATCTGAAGGGAGAGGGACCCCCCTACCTCTCCTTTCCTCTTAAATGCTGCGCTCACTGTAGATCGTAGGATTTAGGGGGTTAAACAGCCAGGGGCGGTGCTGGCACCATCTCTGGCTGTCAATGCACAAGCTCGCCCCTTAGCAGAGCCAATCTCCTGCTGTGATCATGCAGGAGGTGCTGACACTTGAGCACCTCCTACGTGATCATGCTGTTATTGGTCAGTCATTCAGCAGTCTGGATGCGGGGACCGATGGCATGGGTCCCCGCACCTTGTTTCGTGCCTCTCAGCTGTCAGGGACAGCTGTCAACACCTAACTGTCACTGCCTGTTTACACGCATTGACAGTTTTCAATCATGATGGACATAGCACATCATGATGCGGAAACTGACACCCGCTCATGACATGCTATGTTTGTAATTCGTTGTTAAGGAGTAAAGCAGGTAAATTGCACCAGTAACGTACAATAATTTCCAAAATTCTGACTCATTTTATTAAGTACTCTCCATTGTTTTTGCATAAAATAGCCCTAAAGCCAATAAACCTATTAGGTCTTTTAAAAACACCCCTCCCCCCAAAAAAAACGCTACTGATTCCTGCCATATTTTGCATAGTGGGTTTTTAGCATACTAACTGGATATCATTTTCACTCAGCAGCACTACCATATTTTAAATAAAAAGTGTTTTCACTCAAGTAAATCTCAGTGTTTTAGAAATAATAATTTTCTATAATCCATAATCCAAAAAGGAAGTTAGTGTTAAAAAAAAAAAGTTTTAGAGAAATTAAATAAAAAAAAACTGTTCTAAACTGTTCTTTACATGTAAACAAATTGGTTGTTCTAGATTTGGAAACACATTCTTCACCGTGTTACGTTGTCTCAGCTGTCAACAGTGGCTAAAATCTAAACCTATCGAATGTCATGAATGTCCTAGCATTCCCATCCTCCTTCTATCCACTTAAAATGCTTCACTACCTTTTAATCGGAATAAGGCCAGATTAACTCCCACCAGAATAGGTGCTGTTTTCATAACGTTAACAGTCTGAAGCAGTGCATGACAGGCCATCTAAGCTTTTGGCTTTACTTCATCTCTTAAAAGTTATCACATTTCTGTTAAAAAAAAAAAAAGAAAAAAAAGTGACTAGTAGCTAGTATAATGAGAGCTTACTCTTGTTCCTCTAATCAACCTCAAAGCACGATTAAGAACTTTTTCTTGATTTTAACACCCCAACATTTGCTTCTTAAAAGATTTCAAATCCAATATACTGTAATAGCCAATACTCTCCAAGTGTGGCAGTATCTCTGATTTGGTCATTCCAAAAGCTGGAGTGGGGGACATGGTTTTTGTTGAGATTACTGTACTTGTTAAAATAGCACTAATAGTGTCAAGGTGTGCCGAGCGTAAGTGTAGAAAATATCTTTCAGTAAAAGACTTCTGACACTAAGTTCATGCGCAAAACTTATAACTCTGCTGTCCGCTGGTAAAACAAGCCTACTTCACCGCACTCATTACATCACTAGACGACAATCAAAAATGACTCTTCGAAACTTTTTTACTTCCTCATTCATTAGCCCTGCACTGCTAACTACGGATCTGTCTCTAATCTCCCCTTCATCTCTAAAGTCCTGAACCGCTTGGTCCACTCTGTATAATCCACTATCTCTCAGATAACTCTTTTTGACAGTTTATAATCTGGTTTCTGCTCTTTACACTCTACTGAAACTGCCCTTACTAAAGTCTCTAACGATCTACTAACAGCTACGGTAAATCTAATGACTATTACTCAAGGCTGATTCTCCTGGATCTTTCTGCTGCATTTGACACAGTGGATCACCAGCTCCTCCTCGCTATGTTTCACTCTATTGCCCTCAAGGACACCATTCTCTCCTGGTTCTATCTCTCTCTTCCTACATTGTATTTTTTGCTGGCTTTTCTTCTCCTCCTCTTCCCCTTAATGTTGAGGTTCCTCAAGGCTCAGTCCTAGACCCTCTCCTCCTTTCTCTATACAATGCCCATATTGGACATACCTTTTGCAGATTTGGTTTGCAGTACTAACTGTATGCTGATAACATCCAACTATACACCTCTTCCCCTGACATCAACCTCACCTTAACGTAAAATACCAGGGACTGTAACATCATATCCACCCTGTAACTGAAACTGTATTGCTCCAAAACTGAACTTTTTGTGTTTTCTCTCCTATTAACCTACTTATACCCAATATTTCAATTGCCTTGGCTGATGCCTTCATCTTCTGCCAGCCATTGCATTAGTTAACCATTTGTTACAAAATACAATACAAACTTATCTCTCCCATCCACAAAGCTCTCTGCAGTTCTGCACCATCCTATATCTCCAACCTCATCTCTGCCTATCACACTAGACGTGCTCTCCGTTCTGCAACTGATCTAAGACAAACATCCTCCATAATCTAAACTTCCCACCTCCACCTCCAAGACTTTTCTCGTGCTTCGCCAGTTTTCTAGTATGCACTATCCCTAACGATCCAATTAATATTGAACCCCCACATTTTTAAACGTTCCTCTAAAAATACATCTCTTTAGACAGGCCTATCATCCATTAAGCCATGTTGATGGATCCAAAAAGTCCCTAAAAGAAATATAAGATCGATCATATATTAACTGTCTTCAGAAGACTAAAGTAATAAAATAAATAACAAAAACTGAAAACAAAGGAAGGTAAAAAGAGAAAGTACAAAAAATAAGTGTTTCATTTAATCCACTGGAAGTCATTGTACCTAGTGTCACAATCCACTTCACTTCTCGGTGGGGGAGAAGTTTCTTAATATTATCACCATTAATCCCACTCTTGACCACATCAATGCCACTTATCGGATTTAGGGTTGCAGTTGTAATGAATTCTAAAATGAAGGGATAGTTTTTAATTCTGAAATATTCACCACCGTCTCAGCCACGCAAATGTCCCTCACTTGTCCCTCACCCTGATTCTCAGTTCTCTAGAGGTAACACCAACATAAATCCTAGGGCAATCACAAGGCGCATAGTATATAACGTTTGTACTGCTACACGATATGTGTTGTTAAATTTGAAAATGTTTGTTACCATCAGCAGAATTGAAAGTGGTACTGCGAAGGACATTGGCGCAGGAGAGACAATGGTCGCAAGGGAAACAACCAAGACTAGGACCTCTCGATTCAAAGAAATTAAGTACTCTTGGAACATACTGACTTTTCACTAAGGTGTCTTTAAGATTTCTTGAACGCTTTGGTGGCATAAGTGAAGAGTTGGCTAAATAAGGCCCCAAAGACGGTTCAGTTATCAATATTGACCAGTGTATAGTGAGAATAAATCTCATATTAGTCCACTCATGATTAAAAGTTGAATCTGATCTTGTCATCTTGAGTCTTTTTTCCACTGGTTTGATGTAACAACTGAATTCGGTGGGTAGATTTAGCTCTCCTATCTCCATTTTTGATACATCTTGATCTAAGATTTAAAAGAAGAAATAGTAGTTCACTAGCAAAACTTACTGGATGGCTACACAATACACAAAAAATATAAATATCTCCCGACAGATTATCAGAAAGCACTTTTTTTCCTTCTTGTCATCTCATACTGTACCATTCATCTCGGGATATATCAAGACAAAAGGAAAGTTAAGAAAGAACACATCTGGAAATCACATGAAACAGAAGAGAAATATACAGTATACCATGAAAATCTCATGTTTAGCGGCTAAGGAGAACACAGATATCAAACAGATGTTCAACCATTCTAAGTAGCTATTACAGTGTGTCTAATGATTTTTTAGACGTATTACACAATTATGAAATTATATAACGATAGTGCAGTTTACCAAGTCAATTACCCTCTACATATAATAAGTAATCACTTAGCATTTCAAGGAGAGCTTGATGTAACATGTCTTCACTCCTTAAGTAAACCCCATTTCCCCTCAAAGAACCACATGTCACATCATTAATAATGTGATTCAGAGATTACACTCTCTTACAACAAATACAACACTAAACAGTTTGACCTTTACTACAAACAATAGCTGACAGGAGGATGATAATCAAATAATGATCTGCATGTTTTACCTTGGATACTCTGATCGCACCACAAGAAAATCATTTTCAGTGACAAAGTGTGATTGAAGATCCCTAATAGCAGAGGTCATGTATAAAATCTGGCGACAGACAGACTGCAATTCCAAAACTGTAATAGGCAAAACTGTACCATAGGTCCTTATCACCATTTAACTTTTTAGGTTTGAACTAAATGTCATCCAGGTACCATAATAATTATTAGTGGCAAGCCAACATCGTCTTACTGTTTTATCTCCCCTCTCCTTAAAGGGGCAGCATACGTACTCTGTAAATGCCCCCAGCCGATAGCTGGGAGGCATCAGGTATTTAAGGCACGCTCCCCTGTAGGGAGGTGCCTGAGCAATGCTTTCCCTTTGGTTATTTAGTGTTGGTGCTTGTTGCCTGTTCCTGTTACCCGTGTTGTCTGAACCTGAAACTGCTCTGGCGGTACCTGAATCTAAAACCCCTCTGGTGGTACTTGAATCTGAAACCGCTCTGGTGGTACGTGAACTTGAAACCACTCCTGCAGTACCTGAACCTGTAACAGCTCCAGCGGTACCTGAACGTGTAACTGCTCCGGAGGAACCTGAACCAGCACCAGTGTCCTTTCATGTTGAGTTTTCCAGAATATACACTGTCTGAAGTCCTTCAAAATCGTTGGTCACTCTTTTTTGATCGCAGCGACACTCCGTAGCCTCTGTGACATCACACGCGGGCAGGTACTGTCAGCCATTTTCTTCCCTCTGCTGATATCCAGGGACACCACCGGCCGGGGCTTCCCTGGCTCTGCGCAGCTCCTCCGTACTCCTGCTGCCTTGCTGACTGCAGGAGCACACTCCGCCCATTCCAATCCACACGCTCGGACAAAACTCTGCAGTTCACAAGCGGTGACTTACGAGAACTAGGGTAAGCTAATGGCCATATGTGCCTAAGTTTTTCTTTCCTATACCCACACTCTGGGCATTATTACCTTCGCACAGTCTATTATATCTTTTAACTGGCATATTGTAGTTGCCTCAACAAGTAGCAAACCTACTTTTAAAGGGACCACACATGTGGCATGCCCCTCTGCTAACTACACCATTGATAGGCTACTTTTTTCCTTATTTCAACCTTATACCCTCAAATGCGGCATCGCTCATAGAAATTTATAGTCCTTTTACCAGTGACAGACGTGGCACATAGTCTGTCTGCATACCAGCTGCTGAGGGTATTGTTTACTGGTGAGTGCCAGCATGTTTACATTATTAAATATCTTGGAAGAATAATAAGTTCCACAATTGGATGTGTTAAAAAAATGTTCCTGTGCTGAGATAATCTTATAAATGTGCCCCTGCTGTGTACTGTGTAATGGCCGTGTGTGACTGTACGGGAACATGGTTTGATCATACCACAGCTCATGGGTAAGGGAGGAAGCAAAGGAGACTATACAGACAGGACAGCATGGGATCACAAATGATCCCGCTTTTCAGGTAAAACATTGCTTAAGAACAGACAGTGAAATAATAATAATCTTTATATAGCGCCAACATATTCCACAGCGCTTTACAATTCAGAGTTTCATATACAACAGTCATTCATAACATAGTTAAAGATAATAAAATAATTAAAGTGAAAATAATGACGCCCCTGCTCGTAAGAGTTTACAATCTACAATTAAGTGGGGGAGACACAAAGTACAGCTGTTTATTTACAATGATGGTCCAGCCATATCAAGGGAATCGGGCATCGATAAAGTCTGCATGAACGATTTACTGGCCAATATTTGTAGTGCTTTTGGGTGCGGCGGAGTTTGATGGAAAATTATGTTCAGAGAAATAGTGATTGGGCTATTTAT
>VIAB01000099.1:391519-403085 GCA_009801035.1 Oophaga pumilio
AATATTTGTGTCATTCTCAAAACTTTTGGCCATGGCTGTATTATGTGTGATTGTATCAATTTTGCCCCAAATATCCTTACTTCTTTTTTTTTTAATTAAAATGCATATTTTTATTTTAAAATATTTACCAATATGAGTTTTCATTTTTTTTAATTAATTTGTAAAAAAAATAAAACATAAAAATACTCACAATGTTCTTATTTACATTAAATAATGCTGCAGAATTGTACTACCATGCACATATATCTTATGTGTTACATGTCAAAATGAATTATTCAAGTAGAATAGGGAAGCTACAGGGAGAATAAAATCCATGATCTGCCACTTCACTACTGCATCAATACTGTGTGTATGGAAAGTATTCAGACCCCTTTACATTTTTCACTCTTTGTTTCATTGCAGCCATTTGGTTAATTCAAAAAAGTTCTTTTTTTCTCATTAATGTACACTCTGCACCCCATCTTGACTGAAAAAAAGCAGAAATGTAGACATTTTTGCAAATTTATTAAAAAAGAAAAAATGAAATATCACATAGTATTATTATATAAGTATTCAGACCCTTTGCTCAGGATTGAGTAGAAGCATCTTTTGAGCTAGTACAGCCATGAGTCTTCTTGAGAATGATGCAACAAGTTTTTCACACCTGGATTTGGGGATCATCTGCTATTCCTCCTTGCAGATCCTCTCCAGTTCCATCAGGTTGGATGGTGAACGTTGGTGTACAGCCATTTTCAGGTCTCTCCAGAGATGCTCAGTTGGGTTTAGGTCAGGGCTCTGGCTGGGCCAGACAAGAATGGTCACAGAGTTGTTCTGAAGCCACTCCTTTGTTATTTTAGCTGTGTGCTTAGGGTCATTGTCTTGTTGGAAGGTGAACCTTCGGCCAAGTCTGAGGTCCAGAGCACTCCAGAAGAGGTTTTCATCCAGGATATCTCTTTACTTGGCCGCATTCATGTTTCCTTCAATTGCAACCAGTCGTCCTGTCCCTGCAGCTGAAAAACACCCCCATAGCATGATGCTGCCACCACCATGTGTCACTGTTGGGATTGTATTTGGCACGTGATGAGCAGTGCCTGGTTTTCTCCACAAATACCGCTTAGAATTATCACCAAAAAGTTCTATCTATGACTCAACAGACCAGAGAATCTTATTTCTCATAGTCTGGTAGTCCTTCATGTGTTTTTTAGCAAACTGTATATGGGCTTTCATATGTCTTGCACTGAGGAGAGGCTTATGTCGGGCCACTCTCCCATAAAGGCCTGACTGGTGAAGGGCTACAGTGATAGTTGACTTTGTGGAACTTTCTCCCATCTCCTTACTGCATCTGTGGAGCTCAGCCACAGTGATCTTGTGGTTCTTCTTTACCTCTCTCACCAAGGCTCTTCTCCCACGATTAAACACAGCTGGACTCCAATGAAGGAGTAGAACCATCTCATAGAGGATCACAAGGAAATGGACAGCATGTGATGCAAACATGAGTGTCTGAGCAAAGGGTCTGAATACTTATGACTATGTGATATTTCAGTTTTTCTTTTTTAATAAATTTACAAACATTTCTACATTTCTGTTTTTTTCAGTCAAGATGAGGTGCAGAGTGAACATTAATGAGAAAAAAATGAACTTTTTGGAATTTACCAAATGGCTGCAATGAAACAAAGAGTGAAAAATTTAAAGGGGTCTGAATACTTTCCGTATCTGAAGAATATAGCTTGCGTTCTGCTGGCAAGGCCACGTTCACATGTTCAGTATTTGACATCAGTATTTGTAAGCCAAAACCAGAAGTAGATAAAATATGCAGAAGTGGTGACGTGTTTCTAGTATATTTTTCCTTTGATTGTTCCACTCCCGATTTTGGCTTTCAAATATGGATATAAAAGAGTGATCAATGACTGAACTTGTGAATGTGACCTAAGAGTTCAAACAGTTTCCAGGGAATGCTACCATATTATGCACAGGTAATAGAACCATCTAGTCATTCCACTACTTAAAGTGGTTGTCCCATAAACAACATACACCACCCCTCACCTAGGATCAGTGATAAATATATGAACGCCTGGGGTCCAGCTGCTGGAACTCCAATTAATCAAGAGAATGGAGTTCCCAAAGTCCTCTGCATGACTGAAGCATTAATGAGCATGTGCGACTTCTGCACCAAAACATTAGTAAGCATGTGCGCCCATTTCTCCATTAAAGGGCCTGTCCCCAGGGTATTTTATTTAGAAATAAACTGCCGCTAACTCACTCTCCCCAGGTCCGGGGCTGAGTCTCCGTCACGATTCCCGGTGTCTAATATTGTTTGCTGTGCTGAAGTAAAGTTGATAGTGCTGCAGTCAATCAGTCAGCCCAGAAGCTCTGAGTAGCTCTTGCTGTCTACTCAGGCAAAGCCGCTGAGCTCATTGATTGGCTGCAGCACTGTCGACGTGATGTTAGCCATGCAAACAATAGCATATACCAGGAGCAGTGGAACATAGCCGCTGGACCCGAGGAGGTGAATAAAGTTCCATTTGTTTATTTTTTTAAATAAACTGGAAAACATCAGACCTCTAGGTGATTATGAAATCATCATCTATTATGGGAATTTGAGACTCACCATTTAAGCAAGTACGCAGCGTCCAGCCTGCAGCAACTCCGGATCGTGTGCAAATACCCTGAAAGTTGGGTACGTAAAGTCACAGGCACATTGTAAAATGACAAATTATTAGAGCACATTTATTCTTGTTTTTAATGTGTCATGATTGACATGTTTGTACTTGTATTAGCTGGTGAAGATGATTACTACATGGTGATATCATTATGATTATAGCTGTGCGAGAGCAATAAAATGCCAGACCCTTAGTAATTTTATTAGACTGTAATGTGTATTAACTACAGGGGATCAAAAGCTTAGGAACAAAAATAAACAGTTATGTAATACAATATATACACGGTACAAACAGTTCACTGGTTTGGATTTGCCTAATAATAAAACTACCTATGAAGCTAAAGCTAATGCTAACGCTATTCAATATATTGACGGATCATTAAGGGGAAGAAAAAATACTGCACATACAAAAACAGCAGGAGCCTCCCCTCTGATCTACCTGAAATATTACATAAATAATATACATACATGAATAAAGAATTGCTCATGTATCCCTGCAGATCAGCTGTCCATCCTGTACTTCTTTACAAAAATCTTGTGCCTAGCCGTAAGATAACTGGCTGCAGCAGGAGCCTCCCCCCTTCTAGGTCTTTCCCTTTGGAGAAGCCATGCCTATTCACTGCTAGATCTGCAGGAGATAAAACAGTGAGTTTATTAAAATGACAACAAAACAGCCCGGTAAGTGACACATCATTGGAATTAGGCTCTCGGCTCCTTCATTACATTTCTCTCAGATTACGGGGACAAAACTTGGTGCCGGATTCCCATTAAGATCTGTTTTTTAAGAGTTGTTGTGCAGTCTAGAATAGGGTATCCATGGTAGCTAAAAAAAAATTCAGGTACTTGTTAGTGCCTATATTAGCTTTTAGGACTTATTTGGTTATGAAAGAATCTGAGCATCTGTAATGAACCCTTAATACACAAGTCTTTTTAGCCAATAAGAACCAATGGTTTGTGTTCTGATTCAGCCTCATTTGGAACAATGTAAAGCTGCCAGGAAACAGTATGGTGAGATAGCTCAGATAGTAAGGTAGAGGGACACAGTCTCTGTATGAGCAAATCACAAGAACATAGTGTTGGCCTCTCTTAGAGGTTCTTCTCCTTCACCTCTGTCTCCAGTAATTCGCACCCAAAAGAGACACATGCCCGATGGAGACACGTGGCTAACCCTGGTGGTGAGATAAGTCAAAACCCTGCAGCTGCTCAGCCTGATGGCATAAGAAACCAGATAGGCTATCTAAACGCCATCTGCAGATAACTAAGGCCTCTTTCACATTTCTGGTGGGCGCCTGGCGGCGCCCCCGGCATTTTGACCGCAGCGCCGCATGTGAAAACCTTTCACACTTCCAGCGGCCAAAATGTGTTTTTTTGCCGCATGGTTTCTGATGCTTGGAGAGATAAGAAACCATCCGGCAAAAACAAAAAACGTTACATGCAGCGTTTTTTCCAGACGCCGCAATGTACATTTGCGCCGCATCCGGACAAAACCGCATGCAACGCATTGACATGCGGCGCCATCCGGCGCTAATGCATGTCAATGCGAAAAAAGCCGCATGCGGCGCATCAGATTTTCAGATGCGGCGCTGCAGCAAAATGCCGGGGGCGCCGCCAGGCGCCCGCCGGAAATGTGAAAGAGGCCTTAAGCCCACTCTTCTTGACATTTGCAGAATATAGACCGCAATAAAAAACAATTGTTCTCAGCTGTGATTGGGAAGTCAACAAACGCCAAAGCTATTGCCACGTCACTAGCTAGAAGTCATGATCCATGGTGGCCGCTAGGCTAAGACTTCCATTGAGAACATTTTCTGGCATGTCTGATTCCCAATATATTTTACTTTCCCTTGTATTACTGTTTCAGACTCGAATGTATATAATCTATAAAACTAGACTAATTAGAAGTAGTAGATAGACGTTCTGGTAGACTGTGCTACTGCGAAAAAGAAGTAGTTTCATTTGTGGTAATGCTTCAAGTAGTTTTTATTAACAAGTTCCAGGTCCATATCGAACCCTTTCTTGACACTGAACTACATAATGTTAAGCATTGGGAAAGGGTTCGGTACAGACCTGAAACACGTTAATAAAAACTACTTGAAGTACTACCACACGTGGAGCTACTCCTTTTTCACAACAACACAGTGTACCAGAACGTCTACTTCCTACATCTCCTCTATCTACATACAGAAGAAGATCCTCTTTTATCTGCAGACATGACCGTAGCAGATTAATAATGTACGGCAAGGGTCCCCAACCTGCAGCTCGGAAGCCACATGTGGTCCCATGAATTGTGGCTCGCAGCTGTCTATCAGCTTTATGCATTAGCTCCAGGTCTATCAAACAGGTAGGAAGGTCACATCTCAAAGGATCAGGAGGTGCTTGAAGCTGGATATGACAGTGTGTTTTGTGAGTGCTTGATGGGAGAATACTGAATGAGGATTTTGTGGGAACCCCTGGATCTTGGTATACTGCTTCAGGGTAATTTTTGTGGAAAAGCTTTGGTTATCATAATACCTGTAATGGAGGCTTTGGTCACCACTACTGTGAGGGAGGCAGGAGCTGGATGTGGCTCCAGATCATCTATCGAAGCTGGATGTGGCTTGAGATCATTTCCTGGAGCTGGATGTGGCTTGAGATCATCTCCCAGAGCTGGATGTGGCTCGAGATCATCTCCCGGAGCTGGATGTGGTTCGAGATCATTTCCCGGAGTTGGATGTGGCTTGAGATCATCTCCGGGAGCTGGATGTGGCTCGAGATTATCTCCCGGAGCTGGATGTGGCTTGAGATCATCTCTCGGAGCTGGATGTGGCTCGAGATCATCTCTCGGAGCTGGATGTGGCTCGAGATCATCTCTCGGAGCTGGATGTGACTCGAGATCATTCTCGGAGCTGGATGTGGCGCACAACCCTATCTCAGAGCTGAATGTGGCTCTAAAGGTCAAAAAGATTGGGACCGTTGATCTACGGGCATTTATTGAAGTTGGGACATACACGACTGAATCAGGTGAGCACCTCCTCAATCCCCGATTTCACTTTTAAAATACAGTATATGCGCTTGTCTAAATTTTTCTCATAAAACTAGACTAGACACACCTATAGAATATACAATAGAGTTCTCGCTGACCTTTCTGCACTTCACCCACTGCCTACACACAAAAAGCCACATCAAATACATATATTACTCTAACATAATGCTGACTGAAGCTCCCGAAGATAAAAAAAAATAGCTTATTGTACGAGCTGTAAAACTTCAGTAAAAACCTCGTCCCGTGCAGGAATTTCGATCTACAGAAAGTAGCATTATAAAATAAAAGATCGGGTTTGCTTAGACTGTTTATCCGCGTTGACAGGAAGATTAATTGTTCAATTCACTGTGAAAAGGGGGCTGCCATGATGGTGCGTCATCACTTACAGAGAAGGGATGTATTCATCTCCAGTGACAAGACGCAACAAAATGAAGACATTCCTGCAAAACAGAATTCTTTGCTGATGCTAATGTGCTAATAAACAAATTAGTTCTCCGCTGCCACGTTACACACAGATGGGAAATGTTATTTGGTTTAAGTAAATAAAGAGAAAGAATTTTGTTACATTTCACTGCAAAACTAATTTCAGTGGAAACTCCGGGACGGCGGTGGGTTTAAAAAGTAACTACTGGTTAATATGTTTATTCATTGAACTAAGGGGGAATCCAAACAACGGAAACAAAGCACTTTCATTGTCCCCTGTTGGCACGTCATTTGGAGAGGACATGTTTACAAACAGCTTTTGTCGTTTTACACTAATGTCCCTCTTATTGTTTAATTGATTGTATTAGGATCCGCACAGAACCTTTTAAGACCCAAAGCTGCAATTCGATATGAATGTTTGTGTTGCAGGTCGTTGTAAAAACAGCTATGTAAATTTCCTGTCTTACACTTTGCTAAAAGCTAACTGCTGATTCAACATGAGTCAGTGTTTGAAGTTGCAATTGCAATCGAGGCGGATTACTGAAACATTTCACTATTTTAAACAAAGCACCTGGTTCTTCAAATCTGCTGCTCATCACCGCACTTAGGACAAAAGAAGCCTGGAGATGGATAAGCCTATTTTACTTAATGTTATACTGCAAAATTGGAAAAATAATTGATCCCCTATCTTTAATAGACACAGTATCAGCACTTCCATATTCAGAGGGGTTTCTCCATTTTTTAGTAGTCTTGTATAAAAGCAAATCATCGTAGTCACAGACGTACCCCAGTTAGGCTAAGGTCACACTGGATGTTTTGCTGCGCTTTTTTTCTGCAGCAAAACCTGAGTGCTTGGTAGAAAAGAAGGTGCGTTTTTGGTGCATTTTTTTCCATTCAATTCAATAGGTGAAAAACGCTGTAAGAAGGGACCTGCTCTATGTCCAAAAAACCATGCGAATCACAAAATACTGATGACAAAAAAAAACAATGTTGTTGCATGAGATTTCTGAAAGCTCATAGGCTTTGCTGGTACTGTGAAAAGCAGCTGAAAATTAGCATAAAAAGCGCAGCAAAACTGCCAAATGTGAACTTAGCCTTAAGGTCATTAGTGCCATTCCAAATTTTTCTGAATTCGAACATGTCAGTCTGCGGCTCCTTTGGAAATTTTGAGACCCTGTCTACCCTTGATCTATACAGAATATGTATACATCCATTTTTTAAGTCATCAGAAACTTTGCACTTTTAATTATAAACAGACAACACACGATCAATGAGGTCTTTTGTGAATCAATCCATGATATAGATACATCGTAGAGTCTTCAGCTAGACCTTTTGGGGAAAAATTAACACAAGTGTTAATTCCATGCTTATCGCTTCCATTTTGATAAAGGGTAAAAATGGCAAAGCTTGGCCATGGGACGACTCTTAATCCCTTCACAACATCGGCCGTACATGCACAGTGCGAGTCCCTAAGGGGACTAACAAGTACAGTAAAAAATAAAAAAAAAGTTTTAAAATAATGTGAAAAAAAATATTTAAATGTTCAAATCACCCCCTTTTAACCCATTAAAAATAAAAATACTAAAGAAAATGAAAAAAAAAAACACATTTGTGGTATCGCATCTTACAGAAAAGTCTGATCTATCAAAATATAAATCTGATTAACCTGATCGGTAACCACAGTAAATTAAAAAAAAATCAAGAACACCAAAATCATTTTTTTTGTGTCACTGCAATACCACAAAAAAGCTGTAACAAGCGATCAGAATGTCAACTGTATCCCAAAATGGTATAAAAAAAAAAGTCGTCTCACCCCACAAAAAAATAAGCCATCACACAGCTCCATCGACCGAAAAATGAAAACGTTACGGGTCTCAGAAAATGGCGACACAACCCCCAAAAAATTTTTTAAAGTTCAGATTTTTTTTACCATTAAAATAATAAAAAATTCTAGACATGTTTGGTATCATCATAATTATACTGATGAGGAAAATCATACTGCGAGGTCATTTTTGCCAACCAAATTATACCATAAAAACAATTCCCAAAATACAATGACAGAATTGTGTTTTTTTTTCACAATTTCTCCCTACTTGAATCTTTTCCCATTTTCCAGTATATTATGCAGTATAATGAATGGTGTCATTCAAAAATACAACTCGCTGTGCAAAAAACAAGCCTTCGCATGTCAATGTGGTAGAAAAATCAAAAAGTTGTGCCTCTGGGAAGAAGGTTTGGAAAAAAACGAATTATTGAGGCAGCAATTTTTGCAAATGTGTCCATGTAAAAGACGCTAGGACTGGAGTAGGATTTGTGGCTAGGCGCAGACAGGAGCATCTTCATGAATCAGAAGAGTCTGACTTCAGCAATTTCCTTATGAAAAATGGCGGGAACAACATCAGTCTTGATGAATCGGAGCTTCTGTTTTCAGCTTTTATTATGCAACTGTGATATAATATAATTTAATTGTGTAATATTATAGTTTTAAATGTAAATGGATAACAATTATTTGGACATGTGTACAAAGTGTAATCATACATGTCTAAACCTCTGGAAAAGCCTTAGTTGTAATTCTCAAATCTGCAATTGTAAATTCGCAAATTTACATAGTTGTCCATCATAGGCCTGGAAAATTTACAAAATCAAATCACACGCAATGCCATAAAAATCTCCTCAACTTTTATTGTCATAATAAAAAATACATTAAAGTAATAGCAATTTCAGAGTAATGGCACCATAAAATAGTCGCTGATAAAGCAATATTGGTTTGCTAAAAGACATTTTTTCTCTAAATTGCTGAAAAATTATCTAAAGGGAGCAATGAGGTTGAATCTGTAGCAACTTATGGACAGTCTGCAAAGGTGAAAATCCCGCTAATCTTTATGTGCTTAGTCAAAACAATGAGAACATTTGAAAATTGCATGAGCTTTAAATAGCTTTAAAAAATGCACTGATTTTTTATTTGGACTGGCTGTCTACAGATATGAATTGAGCAGTGTATTACAACTTGATTCAGTCAGTTGCACGGTATACTGGGTAGTGTATGAACTTGTAATTAGTGGAGACTAAAAGGAGATATTGAGTGGCAGAAGTTAGTTGTGGTGTACAAAAAACACAGGATGGGCTTGATAAGTTCACAGAATAGATGAAAAATGTATGTATCACAGGTTTACTGCGACAGAGAGGGGCAAAAAGACCGGAGCATCTGATTTCACGTACTCCTTCTATGATTAGAAGCACTTCTCCTTCATATTAAATGGTGCAGGTTTCTGCTAGCAGTGAAGGTGTTGAAGTGTTCAGCTTAGAGTCTGTGAAGTCTTCCTGCTTGGATGATCTCAGCTGTTCAGTATTGGCCACTCCTCTCTCCTACAAATACTCTCCTCTGGCAATCTGGATTGCCAGTGTTAGTCTTATACTGTCTGGTGTGGAGGGGTCAGTTGTTGGTAGAGGCATTTGGAGTGTTGATCTGTGACTGTTGCTTGGTATTTTGGCTATGTGTAAATCATCATCCACTCCTATTTGGTTTTCCCTCCTTTTCTTCACAATGTTCCTCTCTGTTGTCTGTGAGTGTATATTTGTATGTTTGGTATTTTAATTTATCCCTGTGTGTGCTCCCTTGTAAGTCTGGTTTGTGTATATATGTACACTATTATTCCCCACTTCCCTAGGTGGGGAAGGGGAACTGATATAAGGCTGATTCAGGAGTTCAGCAAGTTACGTGGCCCCGGCATCTTCACCATCAGAAATAATCCGGGGGGCAGGGTTAGTATTGGCGCCCCTAGTGTTAGGGACAGGGAAGGAGCCCCTGGAACCAGGTAGAGCGACAACAGAGTTATGATAGTATGATTACTGTGAACCAATCAATCCCAAGAACAGGGGGCCCACAGTTCCCTGAATGAATGGAAAGCTAGTGAGCATATGTTACCATCCTTACTATGCAATTGATGAGGCCAAGTGCAGCGCTCGGCAGCCACAGAGGGAATCACTGGAGCAGTGGTTGAACATGCCACTCCATTCTAACAGGGATAAAAGTTCCCAGTTTGTCAATGTGGGTAAGCAGTAGGACCCCCACTAACTTGGTTTCATTGGACAACCGTGTTAAGTGCATCTCTACCAATAGTATGTCACAGGGCATGGAGGGGTTAAAGATATTTGCAAACAGCCAGCAATAATACCGTTCTTGCAAATCATGTTACTCACATCTACAAGGGAGTGATAGCATGATTAGTGGGACAATTAATCTAGGGGAAGAAAATGCCCCCTCGACTAGTCGCCCATTAATTTGCATATTCCAGGCCAAATTAAATAAAAATTTTATGAAAAGTAATTAAACAAAAAACTAAAAAGGGACTGGTTGGATGCAGTAGAAAAAAATAGAAAAAAAGACATGGTGCTGGTTTGCGAGACAAGGGGAAGCTGTCAGGTTTCCTTTCATCTCTAACTGCAATCTATCCTTATAGATTGCACAGGCAACAATTTCTCTCCATATACTACACCATCCACTATACCAAGACCGATATACCAATATTATCAAATACAAGGTACGAATACCGCCACACCATGACCAGAACACATATTACTACCAGATAGTAACCAAATAATACAACATAAAATGGACAAATATCACCACACCATGACCAGATCACATATCGCCACCACATTGTCACAACATTAAAGCAGGAGTTCCAAGGACAATGTGCTCCTGCACTGCCCCTCAAGGTAGGAGGACCCTAGGATATCCCTGTCCCCCAAATTACACCTGATGGTGGGGATGCTGGGGTCTCGTACCTCACTAAGCTCCTATATGCATGCTTATCTGCTTCCTCCCACACCCAGGGAGGTATAGGACATAAGTGTATGGAACACAAACCTGACAGACAGGGGAAAACATACAAAGATAAAATCACAATGATACAAATGCACTCACAAAATGGCAGAGTGGGAATCATGGAAGGAGTAAGTGGGACAAACCAAATGGGAAGAGGATAGAAGAAACACACACAAACCAAATTCACGCAGAACTCTCCTGAATACATCTCCAACTGCCTGCTCCTAACTCTGAACTCCTAACTCTCCTTCAACTCAAAACCAGGAAAAGATAAGCAAAGCTATCACTCGCAAGGAAATAAGCAAGGGGGAGAGTTCTTAAACCTGTTGTGAGTAAAAAACTCAGAACAGCTGATACAAGAAAACAGAGAATTCCAGGAGTGCCACAAAGCAGTTTACCCATTGCAGAAACAGAGCAAAGAAAGCCAAAAATGCTAATGGAATGCTGAAGCCATTCTAACAGCCGCAGGAGTATGTGTCACAAGACGCTACGATCATCTGACCCCACTCGCGGTAACTCCATGACACACATAGAAATTGATTTATACCACATGCAAGGGACAAATACCACCGTACCATGAACAGACCACCTATTACCCCCACATAGTGACTGAAAAATACTACATACAAGGGACTAATAGAGCCATACCATGACCAGA
>VIAB01000099.1:408962-422452 GCA_009801035.1 Oophaga pumilio
TGTAATAACTGACAGTTTCCTGATCTACATGTCTCACACTGGTAAATCTCCCTTTCATTTATAATAATCTCTGGAGGCAGATTCTCAGGAAGATCTATGTCCGGCCCATAGATCTTAACAGCTTATTTACAGTACATATTAAGAAAAATGTGGATTTCTCTGGAATAAGAGATCAGATCGCAGATATCAAGGTATCATTTTATTCAGCTTCTTAGAGAGACTTCTTAGGAGGGTTGATCTTACTGAGAGATTCACTTTAAAATAAAACTTCATGCAAGACTCATAAACTGTGTTATATCTAACGCAAACCCTAATGGGATGGCGAATGATTCAGCAATTCAAAGAACACCAGAAAGAGAATCCTTGTGTCATGCACTGCCCCCACAGGCAACACAAAGAATCACAGAGCAAATCATTTGCCTATGTTCCTTTAACTTTAATTCAAAATAACACATTACCAGAAAAGTCAGAAATATTAAAATAACTCTTCTCCTTTCGAGTGAGGCCCATTTACAAAAGTGTAAGGAAAAAATATAATCTGTGCAGATTCAAAGGCTTTATGTTGTAGGAAGCATCAAATATTCAGCAGACTCAATGTTATCTTCTACCGGATGTAAGCTATTTATCGGTATCAATTAAACAGATGGTGCACGTTAAAGGGGGATTTGCACCGTTATTTCCTGGTTGTCCTATAGACTTTCATAAGAGGCATGCACATGCGCAGTCGATTCTCCTCCACTCCTCTTCTTTGCTGCTACGTTCTCATGTACAAGACCTGTTCTCACAATCCATGTTGATCTATGCAGGTTTCTCAACTAACAGGTATTTATTGTGCTGTATTCTCTGGTGAAATCGTAAATATCTATGGTAATAAAACCCCTTTAAAGCTAAACGCAAGGACTTTATAGAAGAGACATTGAGGTCACGATGGTCACTTGTGGTCTCCAGCGACTTGCACCCTATGACAGAGGAAATGGATTAGCAGATTGCGCATACATAATGAAATAGATCTAAGTAGCACGGTGGCTCAGTGGTTAGCACTGCAGCTTTGCAGCGCTGGGGTCCTGGACTCAAATCCCACCAAGGACAACATCTGCAAGGAGTTTGTATCTTCTCTCCGTGTTTGCGGGAGGTTTCTCCGGTTTCCTAACACACCCAAAGACTTACAGATAGGGAATCTAGATTGTGAGCCCCATCGGCGACAGCGACGATAATGTCTGTAAAGTGCTAGGGAATTAATGATGCTTTGTAAAATGACCCTACAAAGGGAAAGGACACCTAGCATTCTCATCCTTCATCAGTACACAGTAAGGCACTAGTAAGACAGATCTGTTCCTTATTGGGGAGAGCTAATCTACATATTTTTTTTGTCTATGAGACCATTGCCCGCCTGTAGAATAAGGAGAAACATAACCCTCGGAAAGATGAAGCTTGATGTAATTTCTTCTTCAAAATATGTCATTATTTGCCATCAGATGCAATTTTTAGCATCTATTGAGGGAAAATCACAGTCCATTAGCAAATAGCACAGCGATCCCATAAAAAATATCTAGTATAAACATACACCAGTACAAGGATGTACAGAAAACTCTGCAGAATAACATTGCTGCTACATGACAGTCTGATAACTCTATGAACTTGTATAAAGGTGTAATAGGGTCAAGTGCATGATCAAGGGCAGCACATCAGGGTAAACCTAAATACAGTATTATATTGTACTTTATTTTTGTCGTCCCACTTACATAATTAATGGTAAAGTGACCTCAAAATAAAAAAAAAATAAAAATGAATAAGCAGCAGGCTCTAGGAGCTCCCTCTGGTGGTATTTTGATGGAATGAAAAATAAAATATAAAAGCATTTAGTTTTATGCAGTACTATACATCTGAAAATCTCAAATTCTACAAATTAATTGTGTATTTTGTCTCTAAAAATCTTGAACAAAAATATCTAAAAAAAAAATAAGAATGAGCAACTGAAATGTCTGGAATCAAAAAGGGGTTTGAAATGGGAAGGATGTTTTTTTTATGAAGAAAACCAAATTGTTGTTCTACAAAAACAAAGAAAAGCAAGAAAAGAGTGTGTCAGTTCTCTTACGGGTCATTGAGTTCAAAAAATAAATTAAAAAAAATTGCCACCAGGAGTGAATGTTATTTTGGTGCACAAAACATTTTCCGAATTTTACACTACTGAATCAGTCACTAAGTTTTACCTGACCTAGTCTAAAAAGTGCATTAAATGCTGCCAGATAAGCTGCAGGTGTGATTTAACCATATGGTGGAGAAGCAGTACTATAGTATTATTTGGTCTCTATAAGGTCAGCTTTACATGCCCAACATTCATTATATATTATGCTTGCTTTATACAGGTGTTTTTCCCAAAATTAGAATATCATCAAAAAGTTAATTTATTTCAGTTCTTCAATGCAAAAAGTGAAACTCATATATTATATAGAGCAGAGGTCTCAAACTGCATTCCTCAAGGGCTGCAAACAGGTCATGTTTTCAGGATTTCCTTGTATTGCACAGGTGATAATTTAATCACCTGCACAGATAATGATTCCAGCACCTAGTACAATGCTAAGGAAATCTGGAAAACACACACGGTTTGCAGCCCTCGAGGAATGCAGTTTGAGACCCCTGATATAGAGTCATTACAAACAGAGTGATCTATTTCACGTATTTATTTCTGTTAATGTTGATGATTATGGCTTACAGTCAATGAAAACCCAAAAGTCATCATTATCTCAGTAAATTAGAATAATTAACAAACACCTGCAAAGGCTTCCTAAGCATTTAAAAAGGTCCCATAATCTGTTTCAGTAGCCTCCACAATCATGGGGAAGACTGCTTACTTGACAGATGTCCAGAAGGCAGTCATTGACAAACTCCACAAGGAGGGTAAGCCACAAATAATACAATAAAACATTGTTTTTCATCTTACATGTTGAAGTTTCAAAGAAGAAACAGAATAAACAGCATGTGCAGAAATAAAAGCATCCATAATAATTACTTGGTTGCACACCCTTTGGCATTGATGACGGCCTCCAAACATTTCTTGTAGCCATCTATAAACTTCTCAGCTGGAATTTTCTCCCACTCTTCCTTTGCAATTTGTTCAAGCTCTTGAATGTTTGCATGGTTCTTTTTCCTAATGGCAGATTTCAGCTCACCCCAAAGATTTTCAATGGGATTGAAGTCAGGACTCATTGCTGGCCATTTTAAAACAGTCAATTTTTTTCTTTTTCAAACATTCCTGTGTACTTTTGGATGTGTGCTATGGGTCATTGTCTTACTGGAGGACCCATGATCCTCGAGTCAAATAAAGTTTTCTTACACTCGGTAGGACATTTTGCTCTAAAACCTCTTGATAATTCTCTGATTTCACTGATTTCATGATTCCTGTGATACATTCTTGGCCTTCAGTACCAGATGCAGCAAAGCAGCCCCATAGCATTATGGATCTCCCACCATGCTTAACTGTTGGTAGGGTGTTCTTTTCCTTATAGGCTTCATTGCGCAGTCTGTAAACAAACTGTTGCTTTGCATTGCCAAAAAGATCTATTTTTGTTTCATCTGTCCACAGAACATTTTCCCAGAAGGATTGTGGTTTGTCAAGGTACTCTTTGGCAAAGATCAGTTGTTCCTTTTTATGTCTCTTCTTCAGCAATGGTTTCTTTCTTGGCATTCGCTCATAAAGCTCTGCTTGGTTTATTGTGTGGTGTATACTACTTGTTAAAACCCTGACCCCAGGCTGTTCCAGGTTGGCCTTCAGGTCTTTGGATGCTTGACGTGGTGTTTTTTCCACCATTCGCACCAACCTTTGAAGACATCTCTTGTCAATTTTCCTCTTTCAAGTCAAGGGAGGTTCTTGACGGTTCTATTCTTGGCAAACTTCTTAATAACATTGCGCACTGTTGAAACTGGGATACCAAGGTCTTTGGAGATGGCCTTATACCCTCTGGAAGTCTTGTATTTGCTAATAATTGCAGTTCTGATGTCCTCAGACAGCTCCTTTGTCTTCACATTGTGACAAAGGAATAGGGCCTACCGTGTGGATTTTTAAAACACTGAAGTTATCTTTCATTGGCTAATTCATGTCACATGGGCACCGAAAATTAATCACAGGTGATTCTCATTTGTGATTTACCACAGGCGAGTCAAAATATGTTTCCATACTAATTTAATGTAAAGGGTGCCAATACCAGTGTCACAGCAAGCTTTAGGTTTTTCTATTTTTCCCTCCCATTGTTTTTTGTTTTAAATTATTGTTTATCATTTGCTATTTTGTATTTATCATAAGTGCTCTATCCAAAAAAACTGTTTCACTTGATTAATTTTTTTACGAGCTATTCCACATTATGTACTTAAACTTCATGGGTGCCAATAATGATGATCAGGACTGTAAATAGATAGCTCGGCAGCTTGCTGTATTTTCAATACCATCAGTGTTTTATCAGCAGGTGATTTTAACTGCATGACTAGGTGTCATGTGCCAAGCAGTCCAGCTAATCTGTGTAACCCCGCCCCCACCACTGATTTACAGCCTGCTGCCAATGTGGAGTGTACAGAGGAAGCTGCCAATCAGGGGTGTGGGCGGGGTTATACACAGCTCAGCATTCTGACCACGTCTTCATCAACAGCAGAGAAAAGAGGGATTCTATCAAAACTGCACCAAGCAGCCCAGTAAGTGACACATCGCTGGAATCAGGCTCTCTACTCTTACATCATGCAGCTCTCAGATTCCATAACTAAAACCTGCTGACAGATTCCTTTTAAGGTCCATTTACACTGCCAGATTATTGTGATTGATCCTAGGAACGCTTGTTAAGTGATAATCTTAGCTCAGTGCACATCTTTTAACTGTGGACTGCCTGTGTATCAGGCTGCAAAACTACCCCTGATCAGCAAACAAGTAGCCGATCAGCAGCTCGTTTAATGCCCCAGATTGGCCCATGTAAACGGATCCTTAATGAACAATTAGGCCATGTTCAGTATTTGGTCAGTATTTTACCTCAGTATTTGTAAGCCAAAACTACTTCTGTATTTATCACCCACTCCTGTTTTTGGCTTACAAATATGGAGGTAAAATACTGACCAAATACTGAGCCTGTGAACGTGGCCTTATTGTGGTCACATATGCTAATGCTTCATTCACAGAGAGGACTTTTGGACCTGCATTCTAGTGATCCTTGGGGGTCTCAGTGAGACCTAGTGTTCATACATTTTGTGCAAAAAGAGAATTGATCCAGCTCCCAATCCAAATATCATTAAAAAATATATCCTTTAGTGTAAATTAATTATAATGCATGAGAATTTTGCATGAGCATGAGTGGGGAGAACATCATAGAATACAAATGTGTTTTGAACACACACTGCGTCCTTAAATTTTGATCTTAGAAGTTTAAACACAGTGTGCGTTCGAAACGTGTTTGATGTTCTATGATGTTCTCATCGTTCCCCCATACACATTCAAGTGCAAAGTATGTTAGCGCTGCATTCATTTTATTTATTCTACATAAAAGGATATATTTGTTAATGATACTTGGTTTGGAAGCTGGATCGTTTCACTTCTTGCACTTTTATTGGACACTTAGTAACGTGATCATACGCTTCTTCGTCACCCGGATTAAAAAAAAATGTAAGGCCGATAGGAAACGATCGGCGGGATTCACTTTCAAAATTGGGGATAAAGTTTGGTTAACGTCCAAGAATATAAGGTTAAAAGTACCTTCAGCAAAGTTGGGCCCAAAACTCATTGGCTCGTATGAGATTCAGTTGCCTTTAGATTAAAGCTTCCGTGGTACCTTCGTGTCCCCAATGTTTTTCAGAAATCCCTGTTAAAGAAGTTTGTTCCTTCTGCATTGTCTGTCTCTTCCTCCAGTCTCTGTTGATGGAGGTTTGGAATACGAAGTGCAGAGAACTGTGGATTCTCTGAGGGTCCAAAATTCCCTCCAATATCTTGTTCACTAGAGGGGATACGGACCTGAGGAGAGATCCTGGGTTCCGGCTCATTCGGTGAAGGCTAATCGTTTGGTCAGAGCTTTTCACCGTAGGTTTCCTGGGAAACTTGGGGATCCAGTGTTCCTCCCTTGAAGAGGGGGTGCTGTCACGATTCCTCTGCTCAGAGTGTCTGTGACTCTGTGATGGACAGCTCTGTCATCCTACCCTGTGCTGGGGCGTGCTGAGCTGTCGGTGATTTGATTGACAGCTCGGTCAACCTATCTGACTGGAAGGTGCAGAGATTTCCCCAGGTGCTCCCTGTTCTTGGTAATTCCCCTGCTATTTAGGTGAGCTGTCTGGCCCAGATCATTGCCAGTCAAAAGCTTGTTCTAAGCTTGTGCTCTCTGGTGTGTTCGCCTGTACCCTGTGCTGTAAGCTCTGATCTTCTGCTGCTGACCTTTGGACTGTGTTCTGACTACCCATTTTGTTATTGCCCCTTTGCATCTGATATTCTGTTGCCGACCTTTGGATCATGTTCAGACTACCCATTTGTTATTGCCCCTTTGCATCTGATATTCTACTGTTGACCTTTGGACCGTGTTCTGACTACCCGTTTGTTATTGCCCCTTTGCTTATTTCTCTGGTATTCTGACCCTGGCATGTGACCAGACTTACGACTTCGTATTTTTCCCTTTGTTTACTACGTGATCTTTTGGTATTGTCCCCGGAACATCTGACTTTGCTGATTCACAGCCTGGCCGTGGGTTGTGATTAGCGTCACACATACATTTTGCACCTATCCTGTATATACATTATATACGATGTTTATGGATCAGCCCATTTAAAAATACAAATTTTCCCAATAGCGACCTCTACAGCCAGCCTCGTGATATACTGCTCCTTTAAAAGTGCATGTCATGTTAAGCACCATTGAGATCTCCCTAGATAACTCCTATTGTGCACAAAGAGGTCAGCTATTAATTAATCAACAATGCATTTAGCAGCGTTTTAGAAGGAGAATACAAAACTGGAATGACTGATGCATCTCTTCTGTGCCCGGCGAGTAGATAAAAGCTATTTATAAAGCATTTTATTAAAAAACAACCATGAACCCTGTGTGTATTGTGAGCACGTTCAGAATCCGTTCCGATGACAGTTGGAATAATGCACTATTATATGGCGCTGAACGCCGTCTATCACATGGAATTGTTTACCTAAAAATACCAAGCAAAGGCCACAATCTGGACTTGAAGAGGCAGCCTTTTGATTGCTTACAAAGCCCTGAATATGCCACTAATAAATTGTTCCACACCTTTGTCTAAAACGAAAAAAAAGGCAAAGGTCCTGCGTTCTCTCGCAAGAATGTACAAGTCTCCTCAAAGCAACGTGGCTCTCTCCTTGTAATTCCTAGTATTTGTTGACTTAGAGTTCTCTGAGTGACAATGTACATCACTGGCATGTTACCTCTACCATCTGTGCTACCGAGTCTATCTTGACTCAGATCAAAGCTTGACGGCTTCTAAAAAGATAGACAAACCGCAATGTGACAAATAGCATGCTTTGTTTCACACAGCAAACAGAAATTACTTTCATCGGCCCACGGAAAGAATCCCATGTTTTTAACGCTAATTGTGTTATCTGCAGCAAAAAAAAAAAAGATCTGGAGCTTTTCTGCATTCTCAGGGCATGAATACATTTTCAGGCTCAGTAAGGATATAGCACCTAAGCTTTAAATTGAGCAAAACAATGAACTTTATTGGGTAATCCCTTATCTAGAAGAAAAGGATTGTCAACTCAAACATGTATCCATTAGAGAATAGATTTATGGATTACATATTTCCTGTAAGGCGAAGTTCACATGAGCATATGAAAAATCTTCAGAATTTCAACCAAAAAACTTGGACAACTCTTTTCTCACTTGTCATCCGTGTGCCATCCGTGTTTTACAGCAGCAGATACTAATCATTTACAAGACCGTTTACAGCTTTCTATGTTACAGAACTGCAATGTATCAATAAAAATCGGATCTTAGGCTGTGGCCTCGTAGAGATGGGTGGGTGAGTCTCATCCAATTTACGGAAGAAACTGGTGCATGCTGCGATTTTGTGACACATAGATCCAGTCAGTGAAAAAGATCGCTCATCTGCACTGCCTCATTGAATAACATTGGTCCGAGTGCCGTACATTTTTTTCGCCCATTGGTCAAGAAGACGCTATTCACCAGAGGAGTCATACGCTTTCCTTGCCTCCGACACGGATTCAGCCAGTGAGAATGTTGGTTAAAGGATCTGGGAATGTTTAGCTTGCAAAAAAGGCTACAAGGAGACTTAATGACGGTCTACAAATATCTGTAGGGATATCACACTGTAGAGGGATCATCATTATTCTCATTTGCACATGAAAAAACGAGAAGCGATGGAATAAAACTGAAAGGGAGAAGATACAGATTACATATTAGAAAAAACTTTTTGACAGTGAGGGTGAATAATGAGTGGAACAGGCTGCCACAAGGTGGTGTGTTCTCCATCAATGGAAGTCTTCGAACAGAGGTTGGACAGACATCTGTCTGAGATGGTTTAGTGAATCCTGCATTGAGCAGGGGGTTGGACACGATGACCCTTGACGTACCTTCCAACTCAAACATTCTATAATTCTATGATCCAATATTCCTCCTCCTCATCTAGTGAGGAAGGATCCCCAGCAAGGCACCCTAGGACCCAGGTAACCCCTGCAGCAATCGATTCCATATGGACTCCACCACCTTGAAAATTATCAGCCTGTTATTCAGGATATCATGATTTTATGGGCAGCTCAGGAATCCAATTTGACATTACAGGCCTGACTGAAATTTACTTTTTGAAATTACTTTTCAGCAAGGAAATACCATCTTATGGTGGCCAAAGCAAATTTGTATGGCCATCAATTTTTCACCCAAAATCCCACGTCAACATACAGCAAATGGACACCTACAAATGCAGAAGAAATTATGACATTTTGGGGCATTGTGCTGCATATGGGCATAGTAAGAAAACCAGAGCTTCGGCATAACTGGAGTACTGTTATACTCTACAGCACACCAGTATTTTGTATGGCCATAACAAGGACACGTCTTGAAGCAATCCAAAAATGTTGCATTATAGTGATAATGCGCAGTGTCCTCATCTTAACTTTGATTGTCTATATAAGATTCAGCCAGTGGTTGACCACTTCAGCAGAAAATTTAATGAGGCATACAGGCGTATAGATAAATCTCTGGTTCATTTCAAAGAGAGGCTAAAATTCCGACAATTCCTGCCCAGTAAGAGGGACAGGTATGGAATTAAACTGTACAAGCTGTGCGAGAGTACCTCATGGTACACCCACAGATTTAGGGTTTACGAAGGGAAGGACACTCAGTTTGACCCTCCTGAAAGCCCACCTGTCCTGCGGGTGAGTTGGAAAATTGTTGGAATATTGTGTGTGAATTGCTGCACCCGCTGCCGGATTAGGGTTATCACCTCTACATAGATAACGTTTACACCAGCAACCCACTCTTCAAGACCCTCTCTGTCAGAGGTACAGTTGCACGTGGCACCATGCAAAAAAATCTGAAAAACCTCCTGTGAAAGATGGCACTGGAAAGAGCATGCAAAACTATTTTTTTAGGGACCACATCACATTTGAAGGGACTTTGAGGGATCTATATGACAGAAAATACCCACCGCTGACAGCAGATGTGAAGGAACCCGAACCTTGCCACCCAGCCTGACGTCACGTTTATGTCAGAAGGATCACCAGGCTTGGTCTCTTCACTTGTACCAACATGACATTCCGCATCCTCTGGGGACACGTAAGGTCAGCTTGGCAGTTTTACACAGACACCCCATGTCCACACGGGCCAAGGGATGCACGGGGAGAAATGAAGGGTGGCCTACTCAGTCGCTGATGTGGCACCACACTTGCTCACAACCCTGACAGACTGAGAGGCCCCTTTCACTAGCACAAGTGAAACAGAGCGCTGCCAGCCCGATAGGACTGCCACCAATTCTTCGTTAGATATACGCCCGGTCCAATACCAGGATTATATCAGGCCTGAAACCAGCCCCGGAAGCATGGAAAGTTCAGTCGAGAACATGGACTTGTGGATTCGTGGATCGAGGTAATAGAGCAGCCCAAGATTAAATTATTTATTTAGTCGCCTTAAGGGTACACTAGACAAAACACTATATATACAATTGTTATACATACACAAGGGTCAGATATGCAAATACAAATATTGGTAGTACTAAAGTTTGCAGTATAAAGGAGTCAGTTACCAGTCAGATGAAAAGCCTGGGTTGCGGGGAGGGGCTGTCCCATGGTAGGTTGATGGGCGCCTCTGTTCCTTGATTTCTCAACACATATGTTGTGACCTCCCCAGAGAAAAAGCAATAGGCCATGCTCTACACAACCATTTAACCCATTGGGCTCACTCCCTTCCTGCCCCCTGGGCTGAACCTAAATCCCCTCCCCTTGCAGCTAAAAACTCCAAAACCTACGATGTGTCATAACTCCTTAATGGACTGTCCTAGGAAGGTGGTTTTGACACTATCAGATCCAGCCGGGCCCCTGCTATGCTATGAGACCAAACACAGCTTTGCTACCTGACTCCTACTAGTCATGCAACATTCTCCCCACCCTGGGGTGCTATACCAGATCGAGACCATGGAAGGCGTTCATCACATTACAGAGATCTCAAAAATGTAGCCCTGTGTGACTAGGACATATGACAAGTCCATATTCTACTTATGAAATCCTAGCTATTTGAACAAAGCAGTTACACTGCATGGGCTCCGCAGGAGGTCTTCCTGTAGGAGTTTAGATACTAGCTAAGATTGTGGGGGTATGAATTTCCTCTTTGAAGCTGAGAAGGCTGGGCCACCTGCTGAGCCAGGTGTCCTGCTACAGCTACACATGTTGAAGGAGGACGCAGAATATCAGACAGTTTATGGGCATGACTTAAATCCCCCCATATTCTTCACACCTCTCTAAGCCACTAATTGGGCAACTGCTGAGAAAGGGCGAAAGCAGAGCCCAATGCAGCGACATGATGGTGGTCAAGTATAAGTGGGATGTCCTTATCTTGACCACCATACACTGTGATAACAGCTTCCATGTCACTATCCGAGGTACCACAAAATAAGTCTCAAAGCCATACTGTATTTTGGATCATAATAAGTACATGGGCGGTGTACATCTCTCAGATCAGATCCTTAAACCACTCAGTGGTATGGTACAAAAAACTGGACGTGCACATTGTACATATGGCAATGATTTTGTGCAGGCAATACGGGGACCTTCCCTCAGTTTCAAGAGGTAGTCATCAACCATATACCAGTAAAAGCAAACGCATTATTATCATTACTATAACTATGCCTCTAGATAATTTCTTGAGGGGTGTAGTTTACAAAATGGGGTCTCTTGTGGGGGATTTCCACTGTCTAGGCATATCAGGGGCTCTCTAAACGCGACATTGCATGTGCACACCATTCCATCAAAATCTGAGCTCCAAACCGTTACGCCTTCTCTTCCGAGCCCTGCTGTGCACCCACAAATTAGTTTTCCATCACATAAATGGTATCAGCATACTTAGGGGAAATTGTATTTTTTTATTTTCACTGCTCAAAGTTATACATTTCTGTGAAGTACCTTGTGGCTCAAGGTGCTCACCACACATTTAGATAAAATCCTTGGGGGTGTCTAGTTTCCAAAATAGTGTCATATGTGGAGGGTTTCCACTGTTTAGGCACATCAGTGGCTCTCCAAATGCGACATGGTGCACGCAGACCATTCCATCAAAGTCTGCACTCCAAACTGTCACTCCTTCCCTTCCGAGCTCTGCCATGCTCCAAAACAGTAGTTTTCCCCCACATATGGGGTATCGGCATACTCAGGAGATATTGAACAACAATTTTGGGGGTCCATTTTCTCCTGGTACCCTTGTGAAAATAAAAAAAAATTGGGGCTAAAAACATTTTTGTGAAAAATTACTTTTTATTTTCACTGCTCAAAGTTATAAATTTTTGCAAAGCACCTGGGGATTCAAGGTGCTCACCACACATCTAGATAAGTTTCTTGAGGGGACTAGTTTCCAAAATGTGGTCACTTGTTGGGGGTTTTCACTGTTTAGGCACATCCAAACACGACATGGCATCCACTCTTGATTCCAGTCAAACGGCGCTCCTTCCTTCCTGCCGTGCCCCCAAACAATGGTTTTCCCCCACATATGGGGTATCAGCATACTCAGGAGAAAGTGCACAACAAATTTTAGAGTCCAATTTCTCATATTACCCTTGTGAAAACAAAAAAATGGGTCCAAAGTAAAATTTTTGTGCAAAAAAGTAAAATGTTAATTTTTTCCTTCTGTATTGCTTCAGTTCCTGAGAAGCACCTGAAGGGTTAATAAACTTCTTGAATATGGTTTTGAGCACCTTGAGGGGTGCAGCTTTTACAATGGTGTCACTTTTGGGTATTTTCTGTCATATAGATCCTTCAAAGTCCCTTCAAATGTGATGTGGTCCCTAAAAAAATTGTTTTGTAAATTTGTTGGAAAAATGAGAAATCACTGAGCAACTTTTAACCCTTCTAACTTCCTAAGGAAAAAAAATATGTTTCAAAAATTGTTCTGATATAAAGTAGACATGTGGGAAATGTTATTAATTAACTATTTTGTGAGACATACCTTTCTGGTTTAAGGGAATAAAAATGAAAAGTTTGAAAATTGCAAAATTTTCTAAATTTTAGGCAAAGAAAATCTCAGATTTGAAGGGATCTGTTGAAGTGTTCCATATTTATTACCTCATAAAGTGACACTGGTCAGAAAGGTGAAAACAGGCTTTGGGGTGAAGGGGTTAAAACAATTAATTACCTATGCACTGGATAGCTGATAACTTGTCGATCTGTAGTGGTCCGACCGGTGCACATGTCCACTACCCTGTGGATAGGTGATAAGTTATTTTAATCGGACAACTCGTGTAGTTTGGCAGACAGTACGCTACATCATCAACACAGCTATGATCTGACAAGTTAAAGATTGCTACTGGAAGCAATTATCAGTACATGGATACAGCACCAGGACAAACCTCAGTACATGAATATAGCACCATAATCATCATCAATACATGAATACAGCATCAGAACCGTCATCAGTACAGGAATACAGCACCAGAACCACCATCAGTACAGGAATACAGCACCAGAACCACCATCAGTACATGGATACAGCACCAGAACTGATATCAGTACATGAATAAAGCGACAGAACTACTATCAATACAGGAATACAGCACCAGAGCTAACATCAGTAGAGGAATACAACATCAGAACCACCATCAGTACAGGAATACAACATCAGAACCACCATCAGTACACGGATACAGCACCAGAACTGATATCAGTATATGAATAAAGCAATAGAACTTAGGGAATAAAAGTTCCCGATCTACCGATAGGTGCAGATCCCAACAGTTGGACACCCGGGTATCAGCGGGTTATCATTAGTGTTGAGCGATACGATACTGCAAGTATCGGGT
>VIAB01000099.1:442776-455718 GCA_009801035.1 Oophaga pumilio
AATACGATTTCACCTGGATGGAGCGCTGTTTCTTCTGTTGCATTATGTAATCACTGACAGTCAGCTCTCCTGAACTACATGTCTCGCACTGGTAACGCCCCCTTTCATTTCATTTAATATAAGCTCTGGAGGCAGATTCTCAGGGAGATCTATGTCCAGCCCATAGATCTTAACAGCTCATTTACATATTAAGAAAAACATGATTATCTCTGGAATAAGACATCGGATCACTGATATCACGGTATCATTTTATTCAGCTTTCTATCACCTGCGTGCCATGTAGACGGCTTAGGAGGATTGATCCTACTGACCAATTCCCTTTAAGGGAGTTGCATAAACTAGAGTGTGATGGGCATGTACGGTGTGTTAGGTCACCTAAACTCCTACTCTCTGAAGTGTTCAACAGGAGATCGTGGACCCTCTTCCCTTAATGTATTGGGGTCTCGGATATGAAATCTATTATAGAAATACCTCTTTAAAGAGAACCCTGGCTAAAACTTTGATGCTGTGTTATGCTTAGGGCTCCCCCATAACTGTGCAAGGTACAAAGTGTTGGCCACATAGTGCTCCCTTATATCTGAGCCCCCCAATTATAGCTGACCCTGCTCCCAATTTGAGTGCCATTCCTTTTCTCTCTGCCATAGACGAAGCCAGTGAGCAGCTAACAAAGGGAAGAGATAGATGAGCGATAGGTTGATAAATCGATACTATAGATATTGTAGATAGATCTGTCACCTACTAGTTCATATCATGTACATATGTGACATACGTTCAATAGTCGGCTGCCAATTATATCTATATTATTATTGCTATTACCTCTGGTAAATCCCCATACAGAACAAGGAAAACTGTTCCTTAATAACGTGATAATGTCACCAAATTACATAGAGAGATCTAATCAACCTGAACATAAACGTTTCACTTCTCCCTCATTGAAATACTTTTGTTAGTAAAGTTCCAGTGTTTCAGATTTTTCTTGTAACTTTCTGAATAATACTGACAACTTAATTACTTTTGACAAAATGACAAAAGGAAATCAAGCATTAAAGCCGAACCTGCCGGGGCAAATGTGTGCGGAGCCTAACAGAGGCTGCAGATGTTTCCATCTATTGTAAACTACATAAGCCCAGCAGATCCTTGAAGGTAGAAACATTTAAAGGGTCTTTTTAGTTTTTGTTTTTCCATACAGTTAGTATAAAGGATCCAGAAGTCACATAAAGGTCATATATATGGGTAAAGTTGCACATTCTTCCCC
Source organism: Oophaga pumilio (assembly GCA_009801035.1). Taxonomy (NCBI): domain Eukaryota; kingdom Metazoa; phylum Chordata; class Amphibia; order Anura; family Dendrobatidae; genus Oophaga; species Oophaga pumilio. Next base: position 444,032 of record VIAB01000099.1, read on the forward strand.
GAGGAATGTCCTGGTATGACTAGTGCCAGCTGCTCTTCCATTCTCGCAGGTCCTTCTTTGACCTGTGTAGAGATGAGCAAACCCGAACTGTAAAGTTCAGGGTTCGTACCGGACACCTAGTGTCCAGTGCTGAACTTCCAACACAAACTTCTCCCTGAAGTCCATTTTATTGTTCGGCGTTCCGGGAAGAGAGAGACATTATGGCAAAATTGGCAATTGAAGGGGAACCTGAAGGAGTTCTCCACCACTTTTTCAAAACTGACCAGATGGAAGGGATGAAATAAATGTTACTTACCACTCCAGTCCCCTGCTAGTACACCGCCGCCACTGCTGTGGTTTCTACCGGGACCAGTGATGACACCCCATCCATTGAGTAACCGGACCACTGAGGCTGCAAGGTGGGGTAACTGATGAATGTAATGTGAGCCCGTAGAAGTCATGCCAGATGTCAAAATATAATGATAGTTATTAATATTATAGTGGATGGTTACATTGGACTGCTGACTATCTAAACCTTTTACCCATTAAACAATTAAGAAGGATTTTTTTTGTTGCTCTCTATTTTTAGTTTTTGAAAATCTAATAACAGTCTTATACATTTTGTGTTTGTTTTTTATTGGGGGGGGGATATTAAATCAAATCATCAAAGACATCCTAAAGTTAGGCATGTACTACGCAAAGCCAAAGAATCGAAACCAAAAAAGCCAGAGTTTTTGTTTCCGGTACAATCAGGGACAGTCGGGTGATGCCCATACACATTAGTATTTGCCACCGTCACGGCGGAATTATTATCTTAAGCCTTGCTTGCTGCAGCCAGTTTTTGTTTTTGCGCTTTAGTTGTTTTCTTCTTCTCTCACTGCAATGACAAGTCGTAGTTTTTGATGCCACCATTCAGTTTACCATGAAATTAAATGAAAATGAAAAATGTTTTTTTCTTATTTTTGGGAGTTACATACAATAGATTTTCTTGCTTATTTTTTAGTCAGATGAAGAGACTGAAAAGACATAAAATCTGTTGTTGTTTTTTTACTATTTTTGTTTTTTTTTATTGTACAGGTTAATAAGTTTTACATTTTGAAAGATCGAACTATCATGCATGCAGTGATACCACATATGCTTATTTTTTTCTTTACTTTTTAAAGGGGAAAGGGGGTGTGATTCATACTTTTATATCATTTTTATATTTTTAGAAAGTTTTTTTGTTTTTGTTTTTTTTTTTAACTTTTTTAGTTCCCTTAGGTGATTTAAAGTTGTTATAGTTTGATCACTTGTACTGCAATACTTCAGAACTGCATAATAGAGAATATAGAGAACATTATACAGATTGGAAAATAGGTATTTGATACACTGTCGATTTTGCAAGTTTTCCCATCTACAAAGAATGGAGAGGTCTGTAATTTCTATCGTAGGTACACGTCAACTGTGAAAGAAATAATCTAAAAATAAAAAACTGAAAATCACATTGTATGATTTTTAAATAATTAAATAGCATTTTATTGCATGAATTAAGTATTTGATCACCTACCAACCAACAAGAATTCTGGTTCTCACAGACCTGTTAGTTTTTCTTTAAAAAGCCCTCCTACTCATTACCTGTATTAACTGCACCTGTTTGAACTTGTTACCTGTTTAAAAGACACCTGTTCACACATTCAATCAATCAATCACACTCCAACCTCTCCACCATGGTCAAGACCAAAGAGCTGTCTAAAGACACCAGGGACAAAATCGTAGATCTGCAAGATCTCGCCTTCTAGGGTAAGGATGATTCTAAGAAAGATCAGGAATCAGCCCAGAACTACACAAGAGTAGCTGGTCAGTGACCTGAAGAGAGCTGGGACCACAGTCTCACACATTACCGTTAGTAGCACACTACGCCATCATGGATTAAAATCCTGAAGGGCAAGGAAGGTCACACCAGCACATATCCAGGCCCATTTGAATTTCGCCAGTGACCATCTGGATGATCCAGAGGAGGCATGGGAGAAGGTCATGTGGTCAGATGAGACCAAAATAGAACTTTTTTGTATAAACTCCACTCGCTGTGTTTGGAAGAAGAAAAAGGATGAGTACAACCCAAAGAACATCTTCCCAACTGTAAAGCATGGTGGAGGAAACGTCATACTTTGAGGGTTTTTTTTCTGCAAAGGGGACATGACATTTGCACCTTATTGAAGAGAGGATGGATGGGGTCATGTATCTCAAGATTTTGGCCAACAACCTCCTTCCCTCAGTAAGAGCATTGAAGATGGGTCGTGACTAGGTCTTTCAACATGGCAATGACCTGAAACATCTTTGGGCACCTTTACCCTGTCGTCTTTTTTGACCATCTTTTGATCTAGAACATTGCTGCTCCTTCCTACTCAGATTTATTTGGATTCATTCACTATGGATACCACTTTGTGGTGGGCTTTATATGCTCCATAACTCGGATCATTGCACATTTGATCTATGATCATTTCAGCTGCATACTAGGTGGAGATAATTGGTTTGATATTCTTCCATGAGTCGTGTTTCATAGGTAAAAAGTGGAGCATATGCTTTGAACATTTGTAAACTAGACTTTATTGTATTGGATTATCTTTGACCTTTATTACATTATGGTTTGATTTATATATTATTAAGATATTCTGTTTAGGTGATACGGCTATAGATTTTTGCTATTGCTTGAATAATATATAATAGACTTTACTCCACTGATCACACATGCACATATCTAACCAGTGAGTTTTGGAGACATTATTATTGTCTGTTTATATATTGTTCATGCTGATTGACAACATTGTTCTATTTATATGGTCTTTAAAGCGGCGGGGTTAGCTAGCTCTATTGTGGGCTAATGTGTATATTTTTATGTCATTCGTGATTTTTTAACTGTTGTTATTTGTATGTCAGTTTGTGTTAATAAAAGCTTGATCTTTATTATTTAGGCATTATTTTTATTTTTAGGTGATCCCTGGTTGCATAGCATGTTTTTTGCTACTGTCTGTTTAAATGACCCAAAACACACAGTCAGGGCAACTAAGGAGTGGCTCCATAAGAAGAATTTCAAGGTCCTGGAGTGGCCTAGCCAGTCTCCAGCCCTGAACCCAATAGAAAATCTTTGGAGGGAGCTGAAACTAAAGGTCGACCAACAACAGCTGTGAAACCTGAAAGCTCTGGAGAAAATCTATATGGAGGAGTGGGCCAAAATCCCTGCTGCAGTGTGTGCAAACTTGGTGAAGAACTACAGGAAACATCTGACCTCTGTAATAGCAAACAACTATTTTCTATTGTATCAAATACTTATTTCATGCAATAAAATGAAAATTAATTGTATAAAAATCTTACAATATGATTTTTTGGATTTTTTTTTAAGATTCTGTTATAGTTGAATTGTACCTAGGATAAAAATTACAGACGTCTCCATTATTTGTAGGTGGGAAAACTTGCAAAATCGGCAGTATATCAAATACTTATTTTCCCCACTATACATTATATAGAGAATATGACAATATTCTATAAAGCCAAGTGCCAGGAGGACTATGGTGGCAGCCATGTGAACCTATAGAGGAACCTATAGGAGCCTGTTAATTAGTCCATTTAAATCCTCCTGTCAGAGATTGACAGCGGCATTTAAAAGGTTAAACAGCTGCAATCAGAGCTAGCTCCAGTCACTGTTGTTTCAGGCTGATGCGGACTGTATGACACAGCTGGAATATCCCAGGTTTGGTGCAGGCTTGGCTCCTGAGACCCATTCGTACATGGGAACCCAAAGTAGGATGTATTGTTACATCCTACATCGGGAAGGGGCTTAAAGTTTTATAGCCTATTCACAGGATATTCACCTCTGGAATAAAACTTGTTCCACGCTTCCGACAATTAGTTTCCTGTGGACCACAGTGTCTTCCAACCCAAACCAGTGTCCGTAGTGTCCAGAGGTGTGGGTTGGAAGACCTGTGGTCAGTCAGGACATCACTGTCTGTACTCAGCCCATGATTGTCAGACTTGTGAAACTGGTGCTTACTTCAATTGATGTTCCCAGCTTAAAAAGTTATGACACATGGCTAAGATATGTCCTCACGTTGTGATTAGTGGTGGTCCAACCCCTGGAACCTCCGCTGATCCTGGTTTCCCCTGCACACTGGCCCAAACAGCTCCACAGGGAATTGCAACTGGCTCCAGCAACCTTCCAGGAAGGGAACAGTAAAGGGGGCACAACACTAAATCGGTGCTGTCACCTTTTAATCTCATGATTATGGGGGTTCCAGAGATCAGATCCCCACTTATCATCATGTGATGGCATATTCTAGAATTTTCTATGACTTTACAAGATGGGAATATTACTTTTATCTAATCTATGTTAGCACATTTAGACTAAGTTCACATGTCCAGTAATCATTCACCTGAAATGGGTCCGGCAGCACTCAGTTATCTTAAGAGGACAAAAAAGTTATGCAGACACAACTTTTTTGTCCTGCTAATTAAACTTATTGTAACTGGATCTATTCTTTTTAACACTGAAGTCTATGGAAAAGAGATTTGTTTCAAACATGATTACTGAACATGTGAGCTTCACCTTACTCTATGTGCTGTTTTTGCTTCCTTCTCATGCTCTGTGTTCAGCTTGTTTGCAGGCATTAGACGTTTAGTAAATGCTTAGTACTTGTGACAACACAGCATTTTATCTTAATTAACCAAATGTCTATTTTCAGCAAGCCAGGAGGAATAGACTGTTATCTACATGTTGACTTTTGAATTTATGTGGTTCTTTCTGTTGGTCAAGAAAACACAGACTTTTGTTCATATAAGCCTGTAATATTGACTTGTAAGTTGATATTTGATGTAACATATTGTGCTGTTATCCTGGATGACTAGAGATGCAGGATAATTGAACAATGAGGTTTGTTGATATGTTGATTACACATTGTCTAGGCCAGCTAGCTTGTTGACTTACAAAACAGAGGAGAAAAAAACTATGCAAATAGATTAAATAATTAAACAATGTGAGTTGATCTCGTCACCATTCTTCCCCCTTTATCTCTGGATGCTGGTTTAAAGTACAGTTGTTAAGTATAAAAAGAAGATATATGCGACTGTGTAAGAGACATTTACATCTAGACAATCCAGACAGCCAAAAAGAGACTTTCTACAAGACAGCAGCGAAGACATCATGGCTCCATCACGATGGACACAAATTTGACATTCTACAGGATGCCAGCTTAGGGGGCCACGTCCCCGACTGAAAGAATACAGATCTGCTCCATTGACCATCAGTGAACCATGGATACGTTTGGGGTAGTCATGATTTGAACCCACCGCTCACCTGAGCCCCATGGATATGTTCTGGGAAAGCTAGGAATGGGACCCACTTTGTCACCTGGCTCCATGGAGATGTTTGGAGAAGCAGGGTGTGACCCTCCGGTCAACTGGTCTTGTACCTTAATGAACTGTCATCTTCCTAAGCTTGTCATTACCTCCTGTATGCGTGCCACAGGTGTAGTCAGCCCTGGAAGCTCTGAAGTAACAGCTGCTCTTATCCCGGGGAGTCATAGGAAGGGTGAGACTTTGTAATTTTCACCATCTTGGATATTTTGCTGGGGCTGTAAATTTAGATGGTAAGAGTTTTTCCACTAATTGACATGGACACAAAACTGCGCAATGATAAAAACACTACTATATGGATGCAGAATGTCTGCTATTATGGCTGTTCTCCGTATTAGATCCTTCTAAACCCTTAACATGGCAGTCGCTTGTCAAACAGTAAAATAGAGCCTGCCGGTCTTCATGTATCTCCAGTTCTGCATCGCTTTCATGTATATCTTTCAGCACAGCCTTTGACATTGATTAATGTCATACAGTGGCTTAAGTTAGTCCTCAGATTTGTTCTGAGTTCAAGGAGAAATGGTTTCTTTCCCTGAATGACTCAATTCATAGTGCTCTCCATGTGACTGATTGATTACAGGTATGATGTCTTCCCCTATTGTAATGATTGACAAGACAAAAGAAGACTCAGGAGAATTGCCCTCTAGACGTATTCTCTACACCATGTAGCTGTCATTACTAGTCAGTCACTACAGGTGTCAGTGGTAAAGGCATAAAAATAATTAGTGCAGCAACGGCTCGACACACAAGGTTAGCCAAGACAAATAACATACAGTTGGCAATCCAATCATCAATTAGGCATCATGGCAGGGATCTACCATGTCTGATCATATTAGGAGTAATGTAAGGCAGAGGAACAAACAGCCAATCACTCTTCACTTATTCCTGGTCTTATGTTTTGCAGATGTTATTAACAAGAACATATATTTTAGTAATGATTCTAATGACCCCCAATATACCACTGACTATCAGAACTTGTATGTTTGGTTGCAGCTCAGAAACTTGGAATTGTTGAGGCTCCTGCGATGCCATTAACCAGCAATGAGTGGTTTACAGTGAAACAGCGGTCTGTGGAGCAAGGCGACTCTGTACAGCCATGTGTTATATGTAAGGAGGAGTTCAAACTCCACCCCCAGGTACAGTAGTGACGCTATGCCCTATCTTCCCCAGGTACAGTAGTGACACTATGTCCTATCCTCCCCAGGCACAGTAGTGACACTATGCCCTATCTTCCCCCAGGTACAGTAGTGACACTATGTCCTATCCTCCACGGGTACAGTAGTGACACTATGCCCTATCTTCCCCCAGGTACAGTAGTGACACTATGCCCTATCTTCCCCCAGGTACAGCAGTGACACTATGTCCTATCCTCCACAGGTACAGTAGTGACACTGTGTCCTATCCTCTCCAAGTACAGTAGTGACACTGTGTCCTATCCTCCACAGGTACAGTAGTGACACTATGCCCTATCTTCCCCCAGGTACAGTAGTGACACTATGCCCTATCTTCCCCCAGGTACAGTAGTGACAATATGTCCTATCCTCCCCAGGTACAGTAGTGACACTATGCCCTATCTTCCCCCAGGTATAGTAGTGACACTATGTCCTATCCTCCCCAGGCACAGTAGTGACACTATGTCCTATCCTCCCCAGGTATAGTAGTGACACTATGCCCTATCTTCCCCCAGGTACAGTAGTGACACTATGTCCTATCCTCCACAGGTACAGTAGTGACACTATGCTCTATCTTCCCCCAGGTACAGTAGTGACACTATGTCCTATCCTCCACAGGTACAGTAGTGACACTATGCCCTATCTTCCCCCAGGTACAGTAGTGACACTATGCCCTATCCTCCCCAGGTACAGTAGTGACACTATGCCCTATCCTCCACAAGTACAGTAGTGACACTATGCCCTATCTTCCCCCAGGTACAGTAGTGACACTATGCCCTATCTTCCCCCAGGTACAGTAGTGACACTGTGCCCTATCCTCCCCAGGTACAGTAGTGACACCATGTCGTATCCTCCCCCAGGTATAGTAGTGACACTATGTCCTATCCTCCCTTAGTTACAGTCGTTACTCTGTCCTATCTTCCCCCAGGTACAGTAGTGACACTATGTCCTATCCTCCCCAGGTACAGTAGTGACACTATGTCCTATCCTCCCTTAGTTAGTCGTTACTCTGTCCTATCCTCCCCTAGGTGCAGTACTGTATTTTGCGTCCTCTCAGAGGTACAGTGTGTGTTTTAAAGTTTGTGAACCCTTCAGAATATTCTATATTTCTGCATAAATTTGACCTGAAACTAGATAATAATTTCACACAAGTCCTAAAAGTAGATAAAGAGAAGCAAATCAAGCCAATGAGTCAAAAATATTAGACTTAGTATTTTTTTTTATTGAGGAGAATGATCCAATATCACATGTCTGCAGACTTGTACTCTAAAGCTGGACAACCCTTTTAAGCAGTGCCAGATTTTCTCTTTCTATTTAAGGAACCTACCCAACCCAACCCAATCTCCCAGAGTGCCATGCTTCCCATACACAAAACTGTCAAAAGAGCCGGGCTTTTCATGTCAAGTTTTAAATGACTTATTAATGAATATGAATGTCATAGAAGAGGGTCCCCTGCCATGTGCCGGAATGGTGATCCGCTCTGTAAGAACATCTCCTGCTATGGCGGGCTCAGCGCATCAGTGCATTACATGGGGGGCTGGTTCTGACAAAAGTGACAGCTGACAGATTGATCATGACCTGACTTCTTTTTGAAAAAAAAAAAAGGGTTGTCTTCCTGACACTGTGGCTCCCAATGGGGAATACTACTGACTTTTAGCTCCACCAGAAGGAAAAAAAAAGAGTAAAGGGATAAAACACACAGTGGGTATGCCTGTGGTGCCGTACGACTGCACTGCGTGAAAGTTAGCGTGTTGCACCATTTGTTTTCCATGTCATTTTACATTGATTTGTGCCGGCTCTGCTTGTTTTACAGGTTCTGCTTTCATGTTCTCACGTATTTCACAGGGTAAGTGGAGTATTTTACATTTATGATATTTCTGACTGTAAGGCTTAAAGGACAATAGAGACAATAAAGGCTTATACGTTACATAAATCTTTTATGAAATGTGAAATAACGCATCAAATGAAGACGGCTGTCCCCACACATGGGGCTGTTATCATCACATATACATTCAATCATAAAAAAGAAAGATAAATGATCACTCTTAGGGGCCAGAAAATTAGCGTAAAAGCTTCAAAATGTTGCAAAAATTTTGTGCAGCAGGGAGTTGCGCAATTTTTTTGCGACTTTAGATTATTTTTATCTGGATCCACCAAAATGTGCAAGAACAGGGGCAGGACTGGAGCATGGCCATGCCTGTCCGTCAGATTTATAAAAAATGCCGACGTGTTGTGCCGACATGAATGCTGGTTTCATTACGTGGCGCGCGCCTCTTAATGAGTTCGGCGCCTTCTTTTTAAGCCACGCCAGACTTGATGATTTGGCTCTTCAGTGTTCTGTCATTTTTTAAATCTGTATTTTACCCATAAATAGGAACACAAGAGTGATGGCTTATCTGGTGAGGTAGATTTGCTCAGAATGAACAGCAGCCAGTGGAGACGATGATGCAGCGGAGTTGGATAAGCTGGACAGCATGTGGAACAGCGAGGATTAGTAGAAGTGTATATCTTGTATGACACATGGATCAGAAAAGATACATATGCTGGACGAAACATGGATCAGCAGAACTGTGTATGCTATATGGCACATGGTCCAATGGAACAGTAGATATGGACAGATATCTTGGAATAGCTGAGCCGAGTGTGCCGATGGCACCTTCGAATGACAGGGCAATGTATGTAGTTAGGCACCTTGATGTAGCATAGCCCCCAGCACCTTGAAGCAGTATATATGTGTTTGAAGTTGGTCACATTGATACCCGAACCAAGTGTGTGGACAGCACCTGGGAACTCCAGGGTTTAGGGGAGCAGATAGACACCTTGATGCAGCACAGAACCGAGAGTGCGAACAGCACCTTGAAACCACAGAGATGAGTCGGCTGTCTGTAACCGAGATGTATCACAGATGAGAGTGCAGAAGCATCTTGGAACAGAAGAGTTGAGTCAGCAGTCAGGTACCTTGATGTAGTAGAGCCAAGTGTGCGGACAGCACCTTAAAACATCAGAGAAGTGTTTGTCAGGAGACACACTGTGTGTAGTTGCAATACAGCCCAGCAATAGCAGGTCTGGATTAATGAAATGGTTACCGCATAGAACGTGCGTGGTAGCAGCATACAGAATCTGTCATCAGGGTTTTGATACCCCATCTGAGAGCAGCTTAAGGCAGAGACCCTGATTCCAGCAATGAGTCACTTATTGGGCTGCTTTGTACAGTTTTATTAACATTTATTTATATATTTATTTTATTCACTTATCTAACTTTATAAATTTTCCACAGTTCCTTACAGACATTATCATCGCTGTCCCAATTGGGGTCCAAAATCTAAATTCCCTATCAGTTTGTCTATGGAGTGTGGGAGGAAACTGGATTAGCTGGACGAAACCCATGCAAACTCCTTGCAGATGTTGTCCTTGGTGGGATTGGAACCCAGGACCCCAGTGCTGCAAGGCTGCAATGCTAACCACTGAGCCACCGTGCTGCCCACTGTTTTATCTGCTGCCGAAGAATGATGTGCTCTGTATTGCACCCCCTGCATCACTGATTAGCAGCTTTCTTTGTACACTGTGCAGAGGCAGAAAGCTGCCAATCAGTGGTGGGGGCGGGGTTATACAGAGCCTTTGCATATGGAGGACTAAATAATCTCCTGATAAAATAGTGATTTTATCAAAACTACATTAAGCAGCACAGTGCACAACGCTGGAATCATGGTCTCTGTTTCAACATTATGTTGCTATCAGATTAGGTGGAAAAGACCAAATGACAGATTCCCTTTAAGGGGCATGAGGAGATGATATCAGCAGTGCACGCCAGGTCATGACGATAACCCAACATGCATGAGAGCCGGGTAGAGGGGGATTCAGGGACCGGCACTGGAGCAGGACAGGTGAGGGACAACAAGTACCTTGGAGAGGGGTTTGAGGTAGAAAGTTGTTTCCTTATTGCGAAATCCAATTATAACGCTCTTGGGGTATTTTGGTTTGGCTTTAACAAGTATAGGGAAAGGCGTAATCAATGTGATTAAGCGGGAAGGGACCTTTAGACTTCATGTGATTCTAAGTATGTCCCTCAATAACATCTTTTGGGGAGAACGGGAGGTATTAGACGGTAGGCTGATGGCCCCAAAATTGGCATGTTCAGGTGACTTTTATCAAATGTGTCAAATCGGGCCTTCAGTTGTGTTTTGAACCCTCCTTCCATAGTGTATGATGAAGTAACACTCTGTGGGAATACATTGTAGTAATAATAAATGTGATAAAAAAAATGCTAAAAAAATGAAAATTTCTCGACAGCTATGTTTGGAAGCATATGAGAAACTCACCGGAAGGAAAACCTGCCCGATGTGTAGAAGGAACCAGTATCAGACCAGAGTAATACATGATGCCGCTCGGCTGTTCACAGCAAAATGTGCCACCCGGTAACGCTGCATATTCTCTCCACGTGTATTTTGTATAAATGCAATCATCAGATCACTCACTGGATCCCTTCATTTCTATGGGCTACAGATTGATCGTAAATAGAACATTTTTGAATATACATCAAAGGGAACTATTTTTTTTAACATATCCATCATGCTGTAGTAGGCGGTGTTAATAAAATCACCTTGCTGAAGAAAGGTTTCCAATTTGGACAACTCCTTCTGAAATTAAGAACCTGCTGGCCAACCGATTACCTGAGATCCAACCAAAGAAATCTGCCGGTGGCCACAGCAGCCTCTATAGGAGACAGGCGGTATTACATGGTGCCCATTCAGATTAACAGATGCTGCTTTTTGCTCTTCTCTTCACTGTGAGGTCCTAAGTAGAGGAGCCCCCTCTATGATCTGCATTTGTAGTAATAGGCAATATGGACTGGGATTGTCCTAATGGGAGCCCATTTTTATTTTTTTTAATTCCCTTAAATTGACGTGAATTTTGTAGCAGAAGAAAACGTTTTTGTGATGACTCCATTTTTTCCTCCACATTAATTGGATTTTTTTTCCCTTTGGTTTGGTTGGATCTTAGTACCTACAGAATGGTTTTATAGGTTCTCGTCTGACGATGTATGACATATTATAGCTATCCCAGTTTTGGGCAAGAATAACACAGTAACATTCCTATATTCCAGCATTAATGAGGCTAGCTGCATGTGCAATCTAAATATTATTATTATTA
>VIAB01000099.1:483271-497933 GCA_009801035.1 Oophaga pumilio
TGGCCCTATCTCAAAAGGGCAAAAATGAGGTGACAGATTCCCTTTAATAAGGAGGCCTAAAACTACGACTATTGGTAACGCAGAAGGTTGGCACTTCCAATATTACTCTACATAAATGGGTATTTGGTCAGGGAATAGAAAACCTAGCATCTTATACTGTCAATTTTTGATAAGGGGAAAATGCTGGAAGATTTGAGACCACGGACACTTCATGGATCAGTGTTGCACTATATGGGTTATACAGCACCAAGGCCCATAGAAGCCTTTAGGACGAGGGCCATAGGCCCACAGAAGACCAATGGCACGAGGCCTCGAAGTCCCATAGGTTGGGGGCAGTGCGGCACCAAGGCTCACAGAAACCCCATAGGACAAGGGCTGTGAGGCACCTAGGCCTACAGAAGCCCCATAGGACGAAGGCCGTACTGCACCTAGGCTCACAGAAGCCCCATAAGATAGGACGAGGGCCGTACTTTACCTAGGCTCACAGAAGCCCCATAGGATAGGATGAGGGCCGTACTGTACCTAGGCTCACAGAAGCCCCATAGGACGAGGGCCATACTGCACCTAGGCTCACAGAAACTCTATAGGATGAGGGCCATAGTGCACCTAGGCTCACAGAAGCTCCATAGGACAAGGGCCATACTGCACCTAGGCTCACAGAAGCTCTATAGGATGAGGACCGTACTGCACTTAGGCTCACAGAAGCCCCATAGGACGAGGGCCATAGTGCACCTAGGCTCACAGAAGCTCCATAGGACGAGGGCCATACTGCACCTAGGCTCACAGAAGCTCTATAGGATGAGGACCGTACTGCACTTAGGCTCACAGGAGCCCCAAAGGACGAGGGCCATACTGCACCTAGGCTCACAGAAGCTCCATAGGACAAGGGCCGTACTGCACCTAGGCTCACAGAAGCTCCATAGAACAGGGCCGTAGGGCACCTAGGCTCACAGAAACCCCATAGGATGACACATGCAGTACCTTCTGGAGTTGTAATACTGTAATGCCGTGTGCACAATCCCCAAATGCCCTTTATACAAAGATGACTGGAAAGTCCTAGCCAAGTTCTCAGTTTCAGCCAACATTAATCTATGTGTGAGGAGGGCTCCAGACTCTCCTGCAACAGAAGAGGATGGTCCTGCATTCTGAATTACAACACCGGATCCTTTTTTTTCCCACTTTATATATTTTTCTTGAAGGAAGGGATCGGCAGCACCTTCCTCAACTCCCTCTATTAAAACAAATGTACTTATCGTGCATGTGTATAGGGGGAGGGAGAGTTAGTGGTCGGCCGAACTCCATGAAATATGAGCACTGTGTGGTGAAATGTAAGTAGCATTATAAGAAAAGGAGATTGAAAGTAAAGGGACACGTTAAAGCTCGATTAGGCCTGGCCCAGTCAATCCCTGTGTAAACTCATAGCCAGTTCATCTCCCGTGGGTCACATAATGTCAGTGCTATTCAGGGGTCATAGTATGTAGCGGCTGTAATGTCAGGCTCCATCACACACTGACCTCTACTGACATGTGGCTCAAGAAAAAAGTCAAGTGACATGAATCTTGCCACCTCCTTGCGGATTTTAAGCCAATACCTCTATATCGTTTCTGTAAGTTGGGCCTGTTTTTTTTCGATGTTATACATTTCTCAAAAGTAGTATTTAATGACAACCTGAGGAGCGGGCGAACAAATAATCCAAAAAGACAAAACTTCTGAAACAGGCAAGGTTGACCCCAATTTCTACCATACGATAGCCTCGTGGCATAATGAACTTCAAACATGAAAACGGTCTCAGAAGATGCAGCCGAGTTGTCTCAGGAAACCAGAGTCGGCACACACCGTTTCTTTGAAGGACATTTAATGCATGAGGCTCAATCTGCCAAGTCTGGTGTTCTTTCTAGGTAGAAGCTCAGCAAGTAACATTCTGGGGAAAAAAAATGGAAAGATTATCAAAGTCCCCTTCACAAAAGAAAAGAAAAAGTGGCCACAACGACCTCCACTTCTAGATCTGTGTGAACAAGAACTGTGATGTATTGAGCCACCGGCCATGTCCTAAGCTCTGAGGAGTGTCACTCGCAGCAGGATTGGGGGAGTTCACAGTGTTTTCTGATGCCCATTTGGGGACGGTGGATTGCTGGAATCATTGTACAGCTGAAGTTTATCTAAACCTGAAAAGAAACCAGGTGTTAGGAGAAGACATGACAGATCACCATTTTATCAACAATTTTATAGGCAAAATGTGACCACACAAAACGTGGAACATAAAGAGACACTGCACAAAAAAGGAGGTCATCCACGTACGGTCTGATTTCTCCCACAGACCCATACACATGATTTGCCGAGCACGATCTGATAACTGGATGCGGACCAATTAGGTCTGAGGAAAAATATCGGATATGTGCAGGTCCACATAGAATAATATGGAGACGAGTGCTACCCATCAAAACGAGATATTTGACAACTATCTAAATGTTTGGCCCCAGTAAAATAAAAAGCCTACACTCCCCTCCCGTGCCGGCCCCAATCCAGCGTTGTCAGCACTCGCGGTCTCGGGGCTTTCGTGCAGTTGCAATTCACGTGTGGCGGCCTATCAGCTTTGGCGTCGCTGTCTCTGCCTTCGTACGAATTGAACATGAATGGGATGTCAGGGTGCAGCTGATCTCTGACTTCCACTTCATGCTCAATTCGTACGTACACTGAGACAGTGTCATACAACTGCACGAGAGCCCCGGGAACGCGAGTGCCGACAACGCTGAACCGGCGCCGGCACAGGAGTATAGGCTTTTTTATTTCATTGAGGCTAAACGTTTAGATCGAGAAAGGACTGCCCTAGTAGTGGACAACCCCTTTAACGTTGTGTGCACGTCCCCAAATACTCATTCATCTCGTCAGAACATGACCTCATCGCCCTGTGTAAACAGAATGAACTACCAAGAACAAACTTTATGAGAATAAAACGATATTATTAGCAATCATTCTGATCCAATAGTTTATTGTTGGCCCATGTAAACAGTCCGGTGAATGACTTGCTATACAGTCGGTCTGGGCTCAATAAGATGCACTGACGGACCCATCCATATGCACCGACAATAGGACTTCTATGCTGTAATCCGATAGTCAAGGAGGTTTAGGACATGGGACCATTTTGCCCACAACAGACAATTCTAGCTCTTCGATCATTTATAAAGATCCACAGACCATTTTGCTGCACAGCATCCTACATCTCCTACATTGGATTGAGCATGCATCTGCTCAGTGCAAACACTGACCAAGCAAAGAGCAGCAGGAACATGGGCAGTTATGCAGACGGAGAGCTTACAGAAAGGCAGCAGAACTGGATGTGAGTGGTGAGGGACACGTGAAGCAGCCTAGAATCAGCCCTTTGTAGACAGCCCTTTTACCTGCAGTGGTATGGTTTTGACTCTAGTGCTAGGACCTTACTGGTACTTGTCTTTATTAGGATCTACATATGTGGCTCTAGAGCTACTGTTTGGAGAACACCGGCATACTCTATTAATGAAATGAAAATTATACATTACCTATTGCTTTTAACAGCTCTTCCCGGACAGCAGAGGTGAATTTGCGCACTAAACACAGCGTCGTGACAATGGCAAATATGAAATTGTATGTAAGAACAATGTAGAGGTTCCCGAGCCAGTTAAATCTCCCGAAGTCACCCAATAGATCGAATCTAGTGATTCCTGCATGTACAGAACAGAAAATGAGAGGTTATAGCACTAGTCTGTCTATTTTTTTACAAGGCTCCAGTGCTGGCCTATACAATTGGGCATCTCCTGCCTGTCCATCATGTTCTATACTGTGCTCCTGCCTCTCCATCATGTTCTATACTGTGCTCCTGCCTCTCCATCATGTTCTATACTGTGCTCCTGCCTCTCCATCATGTTCTATACTGTGCTCCAGCTTCTCCATCATGTTCTATACTGTGCTCCTGCCTCTCCATCATGTTCTATACTGTGCTCCTGCCACTAGACAGCCACACATCTCCTGCCTCTCCATTGTATTTTAAACTACTGCTGAGAACCCTACGTTGACAAGGTAAATATAAAATAAATTAAAACCGCTCCAAAACAAAAGGATAATTTCTGGAGACCTTGTTAAAAAGCCATAGCTTATTCACTTTCCAAACAAACCTATTGCTGATCTCAAAAAAGGGATCATTTTTAAATGTCTTGTTAAAAGCCATTACTTCTTCATAGGTCACACCGTCTTTGTGCCGTAGGCAAGACACTTTACCAGTTATGTGAACTTGCAAAATAAGAATTGCTGTCTTACAGAATTTAAAAAAAAAAAAGTGAATTTTTTTTCTTGTGCAAAAAGAACTATGCAAAAAATAAGCACTCATAAAAGTTATAGATCTTGGAAAGAGACAACATAAAAAAATCCCTAATCCTTAAGTCCTAAACAGGCATGATTGTTAAGAGGCTAATGATGTTTTACTGCTCAAGAGGTGATATAAAGAAAATATCAGTGACACCGGGGGCGTAACTATGGCTGTCACAGAAGTCGCGACTGGATCTGTGCGTGTGAGGGGCCGACTGATGCAAACTTCAACTGGATGTGCATCCCCTGACGCATATTCAGCTGAAGTGTATTGCTTACAGCGTTGCTATACATCCTGCTCGCCAATCAGAGGCTACCAGCTGATGTCGGGGCACATGGCAGTGATGTCATTCGCTTCCGCCGCTTGTGTGCTAAAGTCAGCTGCCAGCCTCAGAAGAGGACGCCGAGCGGCGAGGGAGTGGAGGGAAGGTGAGTAGGATCTTTTTTTTTTTAAACATTAGAACAGTGGCAGAATGGGGACATATATAGCAGGATGAGGCCCAGTATAAGGGAATACATACCATGATGGGTCCCAGGATAAGTGACTTATATACCAGAATGGAGGATATATACCAGAATGGGGGATATATACCAGGATGGGACCCAAGATAAGGGACATATAGTGGCTTGTGATGTTTTTATAGGATTTAGAACACTACAAGAGCCCATACATCTGACCAAAATGGGGCAGAAGGAGGGGCGACGTCTAAATCTTGCATCGGGGCCCATCGGACTCTAGTTACGCCACTGGCTGACACATTGGTGCATTTTCTGTTACCCTGGTTTATTATTACGCTTTTTTAACACAGAAGTTATAAGAATATGAGAGTCATAAAAGGAAATTAAAAAGATAACCACCTGCAATTGAACACTCTTAAAAATGCTCTTGATTTATTTTTTAATTTTCCTTTCTAAGAAAGCTTATGTACTGGCGAGCTGCAGAGGGTCCACCACCGACTGTACAGACGTCGCTCACTAAAGTGTCTCTCTCTATTTAATGCTGAATTACTTTATGTCTTGTCCTTTTAGTTTGCCTTTCCCATCACGGTCAGTCCTGTTACTTCTTTAAATTGAAAAAAAAAACAAAAAACTATACATATATAGCAGTGTGAGCGTATTTCTTCCCTTTCATCTATAGAGAAGCAGCAGGCAGAACATGTAGCGCGATGCATGTTGATATTTTGCAAAGCACCACATGACTCACTGTACCCTAATGCAGTCTATTAATCCTGTTTGGACAGCTGTGTCTGTGCATTTGTTAGCCGTCTTCTAATTGTACCATCCTTCTATCTTATTCTTTTATTTATCTCTATGGCAAACTCTTCAGGAATGTGGTTTGTGAGGCAGGAAAAAAAAAGTGGCTTTCGCTATTAATTTGTTTTCTTTGTAACAACAATTGTGCCCAGCAAGCGCCCTTCCTCTCAATGACCAGTGTACATTACTACCGACTGTTACCGACAATCTTGTATTATTCTGCACGCAAAATCAGCTTTAGAGGGAACGGCCACACAAAGGCCATTTGTTAGTTCCCACAGTATTTTTATATCTGTTTACTCACACAGATTAATACTTTTTTTTTCCTCTGGATAAAGACAGAAGAATTAATCCGATCTGGTCAAAAAAAAAAAAAAGGAAATGTCACGTCCAAAAAAGTGACAAGGGTTAAAAGGGTAAAAACACGACCTTCTCCTTCAGTGCTGCCCCAATATTTCTGTAATAAATAGTACATATATGCAGTCATGAGAAAAACTAAGTACACCCTCTTTGAACTGTATTGTTTTATGTAGCACGACATAATAGTAAAAGACTAAACAAGGTCCTTAGACGGTCTTAAAATCAGTTAAGTGTAACTTCAGATTGACAAAAACACAAATAAAAATGGCACAGAATTTTCCGGTTTACCAAAACTTGGTCAAAATGCAAAAGCAGAGTGTTAAAAATTAAGTACACCTCATGAATCAACTTGTAGAACCACCTTTGGCAGCAATAACATGAATTAATCATTTTCTGTAGGACCATCAGCGTCTCACTTCGTTCTGGAGGAATTTTGCCCCGCTTCTTTATGACGTTGCCAACGTTCATTGAGGTCTGTGGGCATTCATCTATTCACAGCTCTATTAAAGTCTCGCCACAGGAGTTCAATTGGGTTGAGGTCTGGAGTTTTTGGACTTCTTTTCTTTTTACGCCCTTCTGATGAAGATTTATTGGTGCTCTTGGGATCATTGTCTTTTGCATGATCCAGTTTCGGTCAAGCTTTAGCTTTTGGACACATGGTCTCACATTTGACTCTAAAATACCGTATTTTATGGACCATAAGACGCACCTCAAATTTTGGGGTGGAAAATAGGAAAAACAATTTTTGAATAAAATGGGGGTGCGTCTTATAGTCCGCTATTACGGTAGCTTATGGGGGAGGGGGTTGACCGCAGTGGAGCGGGGTTCCCAGGAGGCAGGTTCGCTGCTGCAGGAAGCTCACGGCGGCAGGAGTGGGGCGAAGCAGTGGGTCTCAGGCTGGGAGGAGGGCGTGTTAGGCGGTGAAAGGCTGCGATGAGCCCCAGCCTTTCAGAAAATGTCTGTGGAATCGCTGCACTTCCCATCCACTTCACTGCGAATGACTTCAGGACAATAGCAGCACATGCGCACATTGGGATCTTGGGAGCCAAGACCTCAATCTGCGCATGCGCCACCTCCGGCAGCCATTTTCCCGAAGTTGACCCCAGTGAAAAGGATGGGAAGTGCGGGGACTTCACACATATTTTGTGGGAGCCTGTGGCCCGCCACAGCCTCGCACCGCCAAACACACCGCTAATATTTATGAGTGATCCTGTGGAGAGGTCATCAATATGTTGTGATCAGACAAGACGTTTACCATGCTGACTTTAGAGTCTGAGCTATACCTATTGGCGAGTATTTTTGCAATTTCTCTGAGCATTGCACAGTCTATCCATGGGGTTAATTTGTAAGGAAGTTCCTGAGTGGAAAGATTATTTACAATTGGAAAACATTCAAGAAAGCTGATAATCTTTATCACTGTAGAATGAAGGACTGGCCGTAAGGGTGGACTTAAGTTTTCACACACGGCTTCTGCATTTTGGCAAAAAAATGACACTGTAATTTGTCATGTGCTGTGGCTTATCAGGGATCGTATTTACCTAATAACAAAGGGAATCTGTCAGTAGGTAATCTGTAGTTCTTCCAGCTGTGCAGTCTATTTTAAAGTGCTTTTTTCTTCTGGTGAATTTTATCTGGTGGGTCTACCACAGCCACAAGGCAGCAGTTGGACCTTTCAAACCAGGGGTCACCAACCTATCCCCTGGGTGAGCCTTATCATATTTTTTCCTTTTTATTCTTCTCTAACAGGGTCACCCTATTTTGTGCGCTCTTTCGCTTCACAACTTTTATCACAAATGCAGATCACGAGAGCAGACTGTCAGTCATTACATGTCTCTCACTGGTAACGCCCTCTGTCATTTATAATAAACTCTGGAGGCAGATTTTCAGGGAGATCTATGTCCGGCCCATAGATCTTAACCGCTCATTTACATATTAAGGAAAACATGGATTTCTCTGGAATAAAACATCGGATCGCAGATATCGAAGTATAATTTTGTTCAGCTTCCTATTACCTGCATGCCCATATAGATTGTTTAGATGGGTTGAACCTAGTGACAGATTCCCTTTAAGAGCTCCTACAGATCAGATGTTTTTTGTTTTATGATATGGAAAAAACAGAATTCTAGCTTAGTTTCTCACATAACTGGATATAGCAAAGCTACTGGAAAATATCAATAAAAGGGGTTATCCAATTAAAAAAAAAAAAAAAACACAGGATAAGTGATAATTGTACGATTGCTGGAGGCTACACTGATCATTATAACGGTCCCAAGCCCTCATCTTGGAGAAGTTTCACTGGCGCAGTGATCACACATTTGCGTTAGCTCGCTATTCAATGTTTATGAGACTGACGTAGATAGATAGCCACGTGCTGTATTTGGCCATCTCCACCAGTCCATAATGTGCGTGTGTCCATCATGCCATTCACATTCATCCAAAACAAAGGCTTAGGTCAGCAATTTTGGCAATCCTTAATCATTTATAACAGGTTCAAGCATCTCTAATCAGAAAAACTGTAAATGGATTTGCAAATCAGGGCAATGGTTGCACATATCTTCATTTATAGGAACGAACCTTCAATAATCTATTACTGAAATAAAGTTAAAATGGAAAACATTAATTTGTCGTTTGTTGTTTGGCCAGATGTCAATTTTCTTATATATCGCTATAAAGTAACTGCATTGTAATAATCATCAGCTAGATAAAGTGATTGAGCCAAATGACCCACCACTTCTGCAAGTACATCTGTCAATAAGGCACTACGGATGGCCATTACTGGGACATGCCACCATGTCTCTGGCTAGACAAGTCTTTACATTATGCGTTAAGACAGGTTGAAAACTCGAATATGCAGGTAGCAG
Source organism: Oophaga pumilio (assembly GCA_009801035.1). Taxonomy (NCBI): domain Eukaryota; kingdom Metazoa; phylum Chordata; class Amphibia; order Anura; family Dendrobatidae; genus Oophaga; species Oophaga pumilio. The sequence goes on from VIAB01000099.1 coordinate 492,085, forward strand.
CCATAATCAACAGCCGGAGCAGAAGAATTAAAATATACAATGTTTCAGACAACATTTCACAGAAATCTACCAAAACTGATAACAGCATTAAAATAAAAAAACAGACCTACCTAATGTTCTGGACATGACAGGTAGAGCTGAACTGAGCACCAGGATAGAAACACAGTTCCCAATAACCTGCAATAGAACAAACACACATTACAATTTCCTACTGAGTGGACTTGATGGTATCCATCAGTCATATTACAAACAGGCCATGGCTAACATTGTTAGGATTTTAAGACCCAATTATGGTCTACGGGGTAACGCATCTCCTTGTGGAGAATGAGATGCCAAACATGTCAGTGTAAGGAGACTTATTGGCCATGCAGTGCTCGTCTGGGAAATTAAAAATGCAAGTTGCCTCTTCAGAGAGTTAGAGGACTTAAACTCTAGTGCCACCTATTGGAATAAGCAATCTTAAAAGTCAATATCGACCATTTAACCAGCCTTGCCACATGACTTGGGATAAAAGCCAAACCAGAATATCAATTTGCAGACAAGTGTTTTGTGGTGTTGCTCCTCCTCGGTGAAAAGCCTGATACCTGATTTGGCTCTTCGAGAGGCCTCTGATATGCCAGTGTAAGGAGACTTATTGGCCAATAATCAATGCTTCACTGGGAAATTATACAAAATTGCCTCTTCGGAGAGGAAGAGGACTTAAACTAATTATCCAGCAGGTCAGACTGACACTTTCACAAATATTCACAAATGCAGCAGACATTAAATGGGGATAATATTTTGATTTTCTACTGGGCTTAATAAGTTATCCCATATCAATAAGTTAGTGTATAATTAATTGATCGATCGGGATATGGCCATGGAAAGGAAAGCCCTACTGATTTCAAGAACAGGACTCAGAGAATGAATGGAAAGAGGTGCGCATGCTCAACACAGCAATTATTCCTGTCACCAAACGATGGCGCCTGGGGCAAAATGCGCCTGAAAAGATGCCGTGTGTAAAATAGCCTTAGGGATGAGCCCATGTGTCACTTTTATATTAAAATATATATATTTTTTTGGCTAGGAATAGGTCTGGAAATCACATCTGGATCAGAGCTCAATCTCTATTCTGTAAATTTGATAAATTTTGAATCAGATCTCAACAATTTTTAAGCCAGTCCATGTAGCTGTTTAAAGGGGTACTACTTAAAATAAGATGGACTCTCCAAATCATTAACTTTCAAGGAGTAAATTGGAGTACTGTAACTATAGTGCAGCCGAGAGTAGAAGCGACACCAGAAAAAGGAGAAGAGAGAAGGGGGAAAAAAAAAAAAAAAGTCATATGGGCAATTAAACAGGACAATGCTTGCTCCTTAGTTACTGACCTCCTCAGCCAGCTTGTGGGAATATCCAACAAAAATAAATGTATACATCTGTGTCAAAGCGTTACTTAACAGTTTCATTCTTCTCAGCCTGGTGTCAGATTGTCCTGTCAAATTTGGCCTTAACTTGGAAGACGTAATTGAATGGGCCCCTCCAGTCTTATTTTAATGATTTAAATGTGAATGGCGGCCTGTATTCCTCGCAGTAGCCGAGGTTCTTCAGACTTCAAGCCGGCTGAGTGAAGTACAGTTCGCACAAAGTTACTCATTAGCAATACGGTCCTTTGGGAAGAAAGAAAACTCCCTTTCACCGTTTCTATGGCTGGTTAACAAGCCCAGTAATTGCAGTCTCTCTCTTTTTATCGAATGAATGGATGGCGTCCAAATTAAACAGAGCGCACGTCCCCTTTTCCCACTCACTCCGCATTTTGAAAATCTTCCAGTTTGTTCTGTTTACGGAGGTAACAAACAAATGACGATCGCTGCCAGGAGCTTGGCTGGTGGATTTTGAGTGGGTGCGAAAAGTATGATGGGGATGACCATTATCTATCATACAGCTTCTTCTCTTACCTTGGTCATTGTTGTGTCATCTTTCCTTGGTGTAAAACTTCCAAAAAAACGCAGGCTGTAGAAGCCGACCACAGAGGAAACCATCAGATAGCTGCGTGACAGTTAAGAATAATGGAAGAGCCACTCGGGAAGAATACAGCACATTCGCTCAAGCACTCTAACGTCTGATGGATGCAAGAACACCTTAAGTGCCTGTAGTGGGGCAAACCTGACAGATTCACACCCTCTCGTTAGTCCAGGAGATGGATGTGAATCAGACAGATCACATTGCCTCTCCAAATTCCAAATAACATAAGAAAAGTGCAGCTGTAATCTGTCAGCAAGACAGTATCATCTCTCATGGAGACTTCTGTACACCTAAATTTAACAAGAAAAAAAATCCCAAATTGCTGAAAAAAGGCGCCCTACCTGGCTACGGAGGCAGCCGGAAATATCAGACATTGGCATTGGCGCACCCACTCCTCCATGGTCTACCATAAACCGTTCCTACCCATAGGTGCACTTAATCCAACTGTCTATCTCCAACAGGAACCCACCACATGCAACCATGAAAAAGCCAGACAAATGAGCCAATGGCCGAGAGGTCAATCCCTCAAAAACAGTGAGGCCTAAAGAAGTGAAGAATGGAAATGGATGACTTACAATGTATGAAATGTCTGGTCTCTTGAAAAGTACGTAATAGAAAAGTTAGACTTATCTTCCCAACGCGTTTTTACCCCCTATAGTCCAAGATTCTTTCCCCATTAAAATTGTATCAAATTTGTTCTTACTTGACAAAGTGACTTCAGATTTAGGTTTTCCTTCTTATTTTTCTTGAGCAAGAAAAACGTTAATTTTATTTCTTTTTTTATGATTTACAAATAATTTTAAAAGGAAATACAAAAATTTAAAAGGAAATACTCAAGTATAAGCCGAGATTTTCAGCACATTTTTTTCTACTGAAAACACCCCCCTCGTCTTATACTCGATTCATTGTCCCAGAAGATGGAGGTGGAGCGGCAGCAGCGGAGCAGCATGTCACAGGAGGCAGGAGCCGGCTGTTGCGGCTAACTCCTGTGCCCGCTGCTAAAGAGAAATGAATATTCACCTCTCTCCACTCCTATGGGCATTCACATGTGCCCGCTACCTAAACGAAATGAATATTCACCTCTCTCCATTCCTATGGGAGTAGAGAGAGGTGAATATTCATTTCTCTTAAGTAGCGGGCACACATGACCGCCCGCCACAGAAGGCTACTGAAGAGCAATGAATACTCACTGCTCACCACGCACGTAGTCATGGCGTGGAGTGCAGTGAGTATTCCGGCAGCTGTGCTCTACTTGTAAGCAGCGTATGATGTCCCTGCCATGCACTGTTTACAAGCATAAAACAGCTGTGGGCACCAGAACAAGACACTGCGAGGGAGCAAAGTGAAAGCAAGTAGGATGGTTTATTTTTTTTATGTTTTTTGATGGGGGTCCTTGCGTACAAGGATGGGGATGAGGAGCCATCCATAAAAGGAGGAGTCATGCATACAAGGATAGGGATGAGGAATCATGCATACAAGGATAGGGATGAGGAACCATGCATACAAGGATAGGGATGAGGGAACAATGCACACCAGGATAGGGATGAGCGAACAATGCATACCCAGCTTATACTCGAGTCAATAAGTTTTCCCAGTTTTTGGTAGTAAAATTAGAGGCATCGGCTTATACTCGGGTCAGCTTATACTTGAAAATATACGGTATATTTTTTTGTAACCAGGCTAATTTTATTGCACAGTAAACTATAACTTGGAATTTAACAGTGTCAATGGATGACGACATTACAGGATTTGCTCAATGGTGTATCTCCCTATGAAATAATGTATTCCACTGTCCAAAGTGCTTCAAAGGGTTTGCAGATTCTAAGAATGAAGGTGATCCATTCCATTCATTTTTTTTCCCTGTACAGATGAGCCCCAGCTCCTCAATGTTCAGGAAAGCGCAGTGTGGCTCCAAGGAAGTGACTAGAGTCAGTGCTAGCTCCCTGCACAGCTGGTGGCCAGAGTGCCGCAGGTGGCCAGGGTGCCGCCAGTGGGGGTCTAGCAATATCCTAACACTGCAGAGCTTCTACTAATCTCCCCTGTTACAATGGTTGGCTATATATAAAAATGTACGCCCCATTACAGTACTTAAACACAAAAGTCAGACCCATATACACATTTTTATACATATAAAAAACATTGATGATTAGCAGAGGGGTTGTCGTCGCAAAATGTAAAAGATTTGAACTTCCTAATACACTTTTTTAACCATTTAGTTAATTAAGCCAGCCCCCTTCATCAAGGCTGAGGCCGAAACAGAGCTGGTTTAGCTAGTGAACGTTGCCAACAGACAGCCCCCTCCTAGTTCCATACCTGTGTGAGAACGACGTGGTGGATTTCAAATACAAAAGAATATTGAAAAGTTTATTTTTCCTTTCGCACAGAATTTTCTGCCCTTTCGCTGTGCTTGTAGAAGCTGTATTTAGTGATGCAACCATAAACTCACTGCTGCCCATGTCCCTACAACTTTCTCATGCTAAAGGTTCTTCCAGAACAATGAAGGCAGTGACACCTGCAGAGTTACATACTTAGTTTGGAGCACAAGTTGGGTTATAAAACCTAACACATTGGACAAGCAGGGTTTTTTTCCCCCTTAGAAAAACTCATTAGGCGCAGGGGTAATACGTTTTACAAAAGAGGAATAGAAATTATTTACAATATTCAAGTATCTTGGTTTTAAAAAAAAAAAAAAAAAAAGATGGAAGCTGCAATGTACAGCCAATGTGAACCGGGCCTTACTCTACTTCTTTCTGCCTAAAGAATGATACTGCAAAAAGGATGCCAGAAGGAATATAAAGCGATTTGCTCTGCCTTATTATTCAGAGTTTCAGACAGACCCTCGGGCGTAGGCACAAGTGTGTGCCAGAAAGGTAATGTGAACAGCGTCTAACTGTGATGGTTGTACATCAGATCTCTAGTCTAAGATTAGAGTGAATCATCCAAGTCCATGTACAGGTTCGGCCACACATTTTTAACTTGTCCAACCCTAAGAGACTTGCAAAATAACCATCGGCACATTTGGAAAAGACTTTCATTGACCAGGCACATAGGGATGTGAAGCGCTATAGTGATGCTTTCCTTGACCGGATGTACACCGCTATAATGATTCCTTTCCTTAACTGGAGCAAGTTCAGAGAAGAGCTACCAGGAAGGTGAGTGGACTGCCAAGTATGTCCTACGAGGAACGGTTAAAGGATCTGGGAATGTTTAGCTTGCAAAAAAGGCTAAGAGGAGACTTAATAGCGGTCTACAAATATCTGAAGGAATGTCACAGTGTAGAGGGATCATCATTATTCTAATTTCCACATGGAAACACGAGAAACAATAGAATGAAACTGAAAGGGAGAAGATACAGATTAGATATTGGAAAAATCTTTTCAACAGTGAGAGTGATCAATGAGTGGAACAGGCTGCCATGAGAGGTGGTGAGTTCTCCTTCAATGGAAGTCTTCAAACAGAAGCTGGACAGACATCTGTCTGAGATGGTTTAGTGAATGCTGCATTGAGCAGGGGGTTGGACACGATGACCCTGGAGGTCCCTTCCCACTCTAACACTCTAAGACAGCATGTCGTCACAATTTATTGATATGATTGAATAAAACAGACTAAAAAAAACCTACACATGTATAAGTGATCAGCATAGAAAGGATACAAAATTAAAATGATTTCCAAAGTAGCGCCAGCAAATCCAAATCTGAATAGGGATGCATTTCCAATACCTGGGCCCTAGGGGAAAAAATAAAAAAATGTCATCACAAAATATAATACAATATATCAACTTCATTTCTATAGGAAACTATGCCAACATGGGTCAAATACGCAACAGATTTTCAGGACAAATTCCACTC